>JACJUY010004580.1:23007-58024 GCA_014220935.1 Platorchestia sp. MABIK | reverse complement strand
CCAAAAACACAAGAGTCATGCAAGAACAGCACAGTGACAGCTGTTGTGTTTTAGACTTGACCGGTAAACAGGATCCACTAATCCTTCATGCCACAAACTACCAATGTACGACATCACTGGTGTACCAAGACCTGAAAACCAATTCTCAGGCAAGGAAGGGCACTGCAACCCAATGTACATGACAAACTCATTTTAATCAATGTCTGAAACTCCAGGCATGTAGTAGAAATATTTTGATTACATCCACAATAATTAAATTACAATCCTGTCCAGCCAGACAACTTGACCCATAGTCATCTTTAGCACATCTGGCACACAATACATTCTCTCCTTCCTGCTATAACACCACATTCAAGAAGGTCTCCCTCTCTTGCTTATACTTTATACAATCCAAAAACAGCGTTCAATTGTGTTTTCAACCCCCCTTAGAAAATTTTCAACTAATAAAAGCAGTTTTTAGAGCACATTACCGCAACATAAGCTCCATCACTTTTCAATGTAGACACTTGTTTCAGGTTTCCTTTAAACACAAAAATTAACAATGTATAACAAATTGAAACAGAGTTGTCAATATTGAATTGTAAAAAGGTACATTATCAAAATACAAATTTGTAAATGAACACAAATTTCTAGTAATACTCAAGTTTAGAGTAGAACATTAAATTAGGCTCCCAATTTTTGTAAACAGATCATTTCTGCATCAAATGAGAGTAGAATCAAGTTTCTACAAAGAGGGCAAAGCCTTTGTTGATCTTATTGTCAGAAACTAACCGTAGGAGAAAAGGGTTATTGGAAAATTCAAGAAATAATCTTGCAATGCTTGTAAATTATCCATACACAATGTATGGCTCAGGGTGTAGTCCCCTTATGAAAACCCACACCATTATAAAAACCAGGGCTTCGAGATGTCAGAAATTAGTTATTTTTACCCCTTTAGATGCAAATTAATCATTTCTAATAATTAAATTAAATCACAATGTTACCCAGCACCTAACCTTTTTATCTTGTGAACCATTGCACAGATCCCCATGAATTTTTTCCATCTGACACTTGCAAACAAAAATAAATCAAATTATGCGATAAATGAAAATTGATTAACATGTCGTTATTGTTATGCATGCCCTCTTATGGCTATAACGTGCAAGTTTATGCATGATTTAAGACAAAACATTTGCTGTTTCTCTTGTGACAATAACAGCGCATAAAGAATTTCCTTCAAATATGACGTACATTATTCAGCACATTAGAATAGAAGAAATTTTGAATATAAATGAATTAAATACTACCCATCATTGCCTACACAACATTTTTTAAAGTGACATTTCTTAATTATGTAAAGTGGTGTATGTACAATAAGTTGTTGTGATCTTCAACTTTAACGTGATCTGATTTTAAAATGCACTTCTCTATTTCAAAATAAAAATTTACCATTCTCAATTAGAACATTTTCATCTCATTAATCTTTATTCACTTTAACTGGATTTCTCTTTATTCAATTTTAGTCAAATTTCTATTTGAGGGTAAAGTTCATAATAATGAAAATTCCATTTACCCTGAACAAAATTTCTCCGAAAGGCCTCTCGATTATGTTTTTTCATCTTGAATTGTTTAAGACAAAATCCTATGTAAACTTTGGATGGTCACCTCTGGTGGCCAACTCTACATGACCGCCGATTGCGAACAACTTGTTTGATTACTTTTCATTGCATAAAAGGCCACATCTGAAAGTGACCAGATTTAGGATAGGAAACTGGCAGAATCAAAACCCAATAATTCATTTTACTGCTAAATGAAGTCAGAGTAGGGACAATATTATTTCTCTTCAAGGCTACATAAATGCAGAATCCTTCATGTGGTTTTTTCAATTATAATAGAAGCAATGAGCAGTTGAAAAAAAACTGAAATTTAAAATCAAAACAAATTTTTTGAAATGATCATGCAGGGTTATTCAGTGAAATCATGATAGCATAATGACAACTCTACTGGCTAAGCACAAGTTATTTTTGAAAATCTTAAAACTAGTCATGTTATTTTTACTGAACAAAATTTTTATACATGGAAATTTGAAAATTATTTACATGCCAGCAAATTGAAAGAACTTAGGTGAAAGACAATGGATGTACATTCAAAGTGTGTTTCAGTCACTTTTTAAAAAAATATACAAATGAGGTATTTTCATTGTGTTCATTTAATATGAAACAAGCAGTAACTGCAAATGCAAAATAAACAGGAATATGGCAAATTAAACACATTTCAATTAGCATTCATAAATTTTAAAAATAAATACTTCTAGAATTGTATTTGTGAGTAAATTTTGCATAAAAAATTTGATATCCTAATCTTAATGTAAATTAAATTTTTGGATTATCCAATGTTTTCTTTATTTTAGTTTCAGCTACAAATGTTATATTTCGCTAGGCCTATATTGTTTAGAATAAAAGTTACAGCTCTTTAACCCTTCATTTACTCATGCTATTATAGGTCAATTAAGCAAAATATTCTTTTTCCAAACAATGGGTAATAAGAAACTCATTATTAATTAATGAAGCTTCGATTCAGTAGGTTAATTGGGATATACGATGCAACTATAAGTTTTATATCACACACCTTGGTCTTGCAGAGCTCTTTGCAGAACTGCTAAGATTTCAAAATGTTTCTGGCATTTCTGACGGGAGACAACATGGATTAAAAGTCTGAACGACAGAACGGTCCGCACAAACGCTTCGGTATTTTGGATATACTATCCATCTTCAACGTTGCATTTCAACATGGTTTAATTCAATCAAACATCGAGCACTTTTTTAAGCGTATGCAAGAAGCCATCTGCAGCTTCGTCGCAACAGTCACAGCCACCCTAACCACATGTAAACAAAGTCACGTGACCATTTCTTGGCTCAATCATTGGCCAATTGGCAACTACGTCATCGCGGCCAGAACTGAAACTCGCTTAGTGATAAGTTGCGGATCTTCTAGTATACGGTCTGTGGTATGGCCAAGTGGTAACCCAATACCTAACCCGTCCAACTGTTGATTAAATTTACTGTTAAAAAAAGAGTTAAATTAAGAGTGCTGAAGGAGAGTCTTGAATAATGCCCTCCTGGGCCCAAAACAGTATCTACACTTTCGATCAGAAAGTATGAGATGATTTCAATTGTTTCATTTAAAGGAACGTTTCTAAAAAGGTTCTTAAGGGTGACATAACAGCGATTTTTAAATTTTGATCTGATTGGTCTGAAATTTGGCCAGTATTGGTATTTTTCGATTTAGGCTTTAGTTTTTAAAAAAAATTGAAGTATTAGTTTATCAGTTCATTTTTAAGCATATTTCAGATGAATACAAGTGAACGAGTTTTTTGAAATCCGCGTAACATTTCAAACAAACTAAAGGATTCGAGTTTTCTCTGATCCTTTTTGTTATCTTTTGATTTGGGATTTTCGATCACTAAATAACACTTTGCAAATTTTTGGTTTTGAACTGTGATAAAAAAATTTACAAATTGGGCAATCGGGGTCATTTAGTTTGTAAGAAATGATCCAAGGATTCCAAAACTGTCCATGTTTTAACCCTAACATGTAAACTCAATGACTTCTATTCTTCTGAGTTTTGAAAATGAGTGTTTTTCGTAGGTGGCGAAAGAAGTTTTTTATTTTTGAAGTGTAATATAATGGGCAATATTTGTACTTGACTGCTGTTTTCATATTTATTTAACAATCTGCAGGCATAATTTCATTTTTACACGGTGAATTGTGAATTACATGTAAAAAGTAAAAAAATTAGAAATTAAAAAATCACTGTTCAAATCTTGTAGAATTTTAAATTTTTTATTTGTGGACTGATTCTTTTGAAGTAAATCATTGTATGTAATTTTTAAAAATAAACACATTTTGGTCAATTTATTTTTAACGTCAAACAATGCCCTATAAAAAGTGTCGGCATTAGGCATTGCAGTGACTAGATTAACGAAAGATTTTGAATTCTCAATTGTAAAACCATTGCGCGTTCGTGAAAGGATTCAGAATAAGGACTAGAAATTAAAGCTAGGTGTGCGGTCGGAGGCAAATATTGGCCGGAAAGCAAAATTGTTTTCAAAATCTGGTTTATGAATTTTAGGTATTCCATACAATGCTCCAGGGCCAGATCCAGTCACGAAAAGTCGTTTGTATACATTGTCGGTAATAAGATTAAAATTCTTAAGTTTGCGCAGAAAATTGTCTATTTTATCTTTTATTCGTATGTTGTAGTTTAGGTTCGGTTCAGATGTCTCTTTAAATTTGAGTCGTTCAGATGTCTCTTTAAATTTGAGTCGTTCAGAGATGATCTCTTTCATGCTTTTAAGGGGACGGTCTGGGTCGAATTTGGACAGTGGTAGGTTTTCGGTTTTATAAACTCATCTTATAGAGAATTTTCTTGCGCATCCAACGGTATAATTCGCTCTCAAGTGCGTACATTGGTTCGTCTCCTAGACGGAGTAGAAGATGCGCAGTAACGGGACCTAGACTCGCCAGTGTATGAGTGATTTCCCCCTCTCCTCCCTAATTACGAATCAGTTTTGGGCATTCCTCAACGTGAATAGCAAGAGAGTTCATTCATGACCTTGCTTGAAATGCCTAAGTACTAAAACGAAACATTCTAACTCTCAGTGTTAATTATGATGATGTAACTGAGTGTTTGTTTTGAGACCGGCTGCTCTGAGTGATCAGCTAATTAGCTGCTGTGTAAACATATAATCGCCTCCCGTAGTTTTGAAGGTACAAGAATGGCAAATATATCATTCAAAAGGGCTCAAAAAGAGCTACTATGCGAAAGAGTTGAAAAATAATTTTTTTTGAAATTAAGAAAAAAATTGTTTTTTTAAAAAGACTGGTGTTCTGAAATTTGCATTCTCTGTTCTTAGATCTGGATCCTTTCCCACAGTTTTGAAGGTACAGAAATGGCTAATGCACCAATCGATAGATCTTGGAAAGATCTACATTAGCTTTAAAATTAATATAAAAAATGATAAGTTCAGAAATGATATTAAAAAAAAAAGAAAATTTTAGAAAATGGCTCACCTGAAAATTTTTCTTTTTGATCTTTGAAGAGGCCCATCTCCCACAGTTTTGAAGGTACAGAAATGGCAAACATATCAATCGATAGCGATTGAACTATCCTAGAGAGGCGGTGGTACAGTTTTTTTAATTTCAAATCATGTTGAAAATTATTACCCGTTCCATTTGAAAAAATTGAAAAAATTGTCGATTTTTGGGAAAAAATATCTCATAATTAAAAAAATCAAATTATCGAAAAACCTTACCAACGGATCTCAAGACAAGACAATTAGCTACCTAGAAAACCTTTATCCAGTTCTGTAACTTTAAAATTGTGGGCGATGGACACTTTTCCGCAACACCCACTTTTTCCGTTGTTTTTTTAAAAAGAATTTTTTTTTTGAGTTTACGAGAAGAACACACGAGTTCAAAAAGAAAGGCCGCATCATTTGACACCTAATGTGAAAATCTTAGAAAAATCCGAGAACCGACGGACTTATTGTCTCCCCCAGACCGCCCCCTTAATATAATCAACTTTATCTTTGATCGCTACGCTTTTTCTTTTATCAGGACGACACACAATGATCTCTTTCTTAGAGGCAAAAGATTTTTATAACGGAAAGTGAGCTGTGGAAAACATGGCAGATACAATTATATGAGGTTAAAAATTATAATGGTATTTATATACATGAGTTCTCAATCGACTTCTGATTACAGCGAATTGTTTTGAATGAAAAGACTTTAAGCTGAAGGCAAGTTGCTCTAAATATAGAAAGCGTTTGTTGAAATCGATGCGGCAGGCGGGCAAGTTGAAATCCAGGCCAAACGCTACCAAAAGCTTCAAACGAGGAGACATAGTAACAGAACTAAATTTGAAAACTACATCGTCGGGGTTATTAGGTTGGATTGCGCTTCCAACACCATGATTCTTAAATTTATTTTCGTGGATAATTTTGGCAGTTGTGTAATAGTCATTCTTGGAACGCTGGACCTAATGCTCCATCAAGAGCACAGTAATTGGTGGAAACTGGTCACGGAAGGTCTCCCGCAGAGCAGCAACTACAGACGACAGTTTGGCTAGTCTTTTTCTTTGATGACATCTCATTAATCAGTGGTTTGGACTGACAGGCGTTGTAACAGCTTCAGGATTAGAGTGATTTCATGTAGAGTTGAATCGTGAAAATTTTGGAATGTTGTTGTAAACCTTACAAGCCATTGAAAAATCAATATCACACTATGCTTGCCATTCTCATACAGAGAACGTTTCTTGTATACGGAAAAACACGACAAAAATAAATCCGAGCCCCTCAATGCAACTGAGGAAGGGGGTTTTTCCTCTACTTCGGAGCAGGGCCGTCAGCGCACCTGTGTAGGCAGAGGGAGCGTCTCTTTTCCAGAGGGGCCTTATTGCTACCCATGCATTACTTCATTCCACACGAATATGTGACCCCAATCTCGGACTAAACATGTTCTCATAGTCGAAAATCCTCCAAGTTTATAGCGATCTACTCTCGTCATGTGACACATGAACCTAATTTGCAGTGAAAGACTCATGATCAAAATTTATCCACTGTACAGAATTAAACAGTGTGATAAAAGTTTTAATAAAGACCATGTTAACTAACTTCAAGGAAACCTGCCTAAATTCTTTTCATGTGGAGAAAGGAGTATTACGTACATTATGCAACAATGCATACTGCTTTAACGTAAACTTTAAGCGGGCTTTTACAATTTGCCAATAAAATGGTTTCTCAAATAGTTAGGGTAAAGAAAAAAGGCCTTACCTTCAATTTAAATATTGCTTTCAGCAACCAAGTCAGCATTAATTTTAGATTTCAGATAGAACACTGCCTCGGCCAGCCGCTCACCGCTCCTTCCTCGAGTCTCAAAGCTGAAAGCAAAGAATGGTAATTAATTTACAGGCACCTAATCCTTATTTGACTATAGAGAGAAATAAAGTAATTTAGTTTAACTTGTTTGACGAGCCACCATCAAACATGCAACCCATCAATAAATTGCTCAAAGAATGGAAAACAGCGGTTCAAGTCCTAGAGAAATCTCCATAATATAAATGACAGAGGTTCGGAGGATTTAGGGTTTGCGAAGTGAGGGGCGCTTCCTCACCTTAAGGCAGAACACCTGGAAGAGTAGATCCCCTGATAGCTAATTTACGTCTGCCTGTCCCCAGTCCGGTGAGTGGATCTGCATTGAGCCCAGTGCCTCTAGCATGTAAGTAAGGAACAGCGTTGAAGCCGAGTCCCTCCAGGAGGTAAGTAAGGAGCAGCGTTGAAGCTGAAGTCATTGCCTAGGGTGCTCACAGTAATTTACGCTGTCTGGTAGTGAATGAAATAATTTTTACTCGATTTCACTCTCTCTGTGCGTGGCGAGTAAGAGCCAGAGCAGAGCTCTATTTTATGACATTGTCATAAAGGCATAAACGCCTGTTAAATAATTTAGTCATGGATTTTTGAATTTACGAAGATATTATAGAAAACTAACCACATGCTCGCCAATCCGCAGCCTGAGAAACGAGCTGTATCCCAGCGATCATAATATATTTAAGAAGGAAACCACATATCGTCGTTGTTCGTCGAGCTCGCTTTATTCATCATGACCGGTGAAAGCCAGAACACCCGCAAAATATACTCCCCTCCCTTTCGCCTAAACCCTCCCCCCTTTCGACAAACCCCCCACGTCCTCTGTGTAGTCATGACGCTGTTCAGGCTGAGAATATGAGCAGATCATTGAGGGATTACTTCGCGTCGAGCGGTGCTAGGAAGCGGTCAAGGAGCAAGACTGATAGGTCATTTTCATAACTTCTGAGCGAGATTGGGGACTCCGAAATTATTCGACCCCACGGTGACGGAGGGGCGGAAGCTAAAGTCAGGGTTTGAACTTGTTGGATTGAGTCGGTCCGGTGCCGTATAGCGGGTTCGTGTTCTTGGTACGTTTGATTGTGAGCTCATGAATCTTCCTTGGATCGGGTTTCACTTAGGCGAGTACGAAGGTGTAAAGCCATAAAGCGCTCTTGTAGTCGAAGTCTTCGTCGAGTGTTTAACAGTCAGTACGGTTGTTGAGTATCCTTTCCGCACGTGCTCCATCCGCTTCGGTATTGCCTCCCACCCCAGTAAATTAATGACTACATATGAGTCGTTTTCTTTCACCTCTCCCTAGCAAGAACCACCAGTTGAAACGTGTGCCTAGAAACTCGGACAACGCAACCATAGAATGTTGATATACGAGGTAGGGGTGTACGTCAAGGCTACCGCTCGCGCTTAAACTACACTCAGAATTTTCTAGGATAAATTAAACTTCTTTTCCTTTAATAAAATTCGAGACAACTGTCACTGGTGGCAGCGGCCCTTCTTTCATTCATTTAACTTAATTAATTTAACTTAGAATCTACTTCATTCAGTAGAGTAAATAGTTTAAATGCTCAGTTGACGTCAACGGAAGTGCAGGGCTGGAAATCTGCGAAAATCTGGTTACTGGTGCTCACGCACGCTACAATACACTTTCCATCTACCGTCACACGTCATGAATATCGGAACATGCCATGCCATAAAATCGTTTCCTATATCCTTCCCTTTATATTATGAATATAAAGCGACTAAACTTGAATTTTCAAAATCTAGCTTAAATCTAATAGGCACACCAGCACAATAAACGAAACACGCCAGCATGCCTAACTAAGGCTCGAAATCCGTACAACAATGTCAATTCAGGAATGTATACTACGTGAGGTTATTTTTTATTATGTATCACTTCATGAAAGATTTCCAAATACACCGATATTAATATTAAATTTTTTTTCGAGTCTCGGCGCTGGTGGCGATTTTCTCTGTTGGGTATAGGAAAAAAAATTCTAAGCACAATGCCCCACTTTACCCAAGTGTCTGAAATGTGTACCGGTCTTTGACCGGGGGAAAGCGTCATGGCGTTCTGGTGTTAGTTATAAGGCATTTGAAAAACCAATGTAAAAGGTGATATGTATCATGCTTCAATTGGAAATAAAGCATCCGTAGATGCCGATGTTTGTTTTTTTGTTTAACATTATTGCTGATGTAACTACCGCCTTGACACAAGGGCTAACGGATTGGTTTAAAAATGTATATTTACTTCAATTTATTTCTGTTACACGGCGTCATATGTAATCACTTTTTGAAAAACCTCACCTTATATTGGTTTAACATTTTATTCTTCATTTCATGTTCAACACAGTGCGAGCGTTGCAGAATCGTTTTTGTATTGTAACTCATAACAAATAAACGAAGATATAACTATTTGGCTTATAGCAAAGGTCGTAACTGGATCACACATATCCGCATAAATTCCAGCTTACTTCACTGACAACAATTCGGTCGGTAAGCTTCAGTGGAACTGGCGTACCGGAGAACCTGAAGTATCATCCAATCTGATGTACCAGCCTAACTTGTGTGCCAGCCCAAGTGGTGTATCAGCCTAACTGGTGTACTAGCATCACTGATGCACAATACAAAGAAATGTAGAAATGATGCCACTGCCAGGTGCGGCAAGTGCGGAGTTCTTTACTTAACACACCTCTTCGTAGCTAAACTGTCCTCACTTTGATGGCGTTATACATAAACGCTGAGTATTGATAGTATTCTTATTGAAATAATTGGACAAAGTAAGACTGGCTTCTTTTCGTTCACAGTTGGAATGGCGCAGGTTGTACTAGCGTAGTGCACTTGCGATGAAGGACAAAGTTTAGGCCAATACGCATGGTTATTTTTCCCAATAGTAAACCGTCCATATTGTCTCCTTAAACTATCCTAAATATACTCATTTGCATTACGTACATGCTCATCTCAAATCTCTTGTTTAATGAACAGGACTTTGGACACTTAGCTATAATGACTTAGTTAACAACGTCCTGCTCTCATTTTCCGCTACCATTACTGCCGCGCGTAAGACCTTATGTTCTATTTATATTCTATACCGTAGTACCCTCTCACGTCTCGGTATTTCAGTCATGTTCTGTTTAGGGTTCGTCTTCAGCTTGTTTTCTCGCTCTCAAACGCTTTGTGGGGACCGTTCGAGCATGAAAGTCCGTCATTTTCGAGCAGATTTTTTCAGAAATTATTACCAGTGGTGTAAAATGATGCAACGATCTTTTTTGGACTCGCGAATATTTTTCGAAATTTCATTTAAGAATTGATTCTTTTAAACTGAAAAAAGGGTATAATGGAAATTGTGTCTGCTTCTACAATTTTGATATTTCAGAACCGGCAATACGTTTTCTATGCAGCTAAATGTGTTTTCTAAAATTTCTCACAATTGATTTTTTGAAGTTTGGATTTGTTGAATTGTAGGAATTTGTATCTTAAAAATTCGACTATTTTCCCCTTATATCGCACATAATTCTTGAACTATGCTGTTTTACAAACAAATGTGTACGACGGCTTGTAGCTCTTTTCAAGTCCTTTCGATTGATATATGTGTCATTCCTTTACCTTCAATACTATGGGAGAAGATACTTTTCAAATGTCAACAACTTCAAATTTCCAGGAGAGCCTGACAAACTCGTCACCTGGTCGTGTAATGACGTAAGTGACTGGCCTTTGGTAAGCTGTAGGAGACGAACGAACGCACCTACAAAGAGTAGAAGCATATCGTTAGATTCGTTTCAAAATACTCTATCTACCGCACTAAAAACAGATGAGTGAAAATATGTCGGATTTTGACCCTGACTACCCGTTCAGGTGAGAGAATTATCGTAAAAAACGAAGATTCACGTAGACTGTTCTCAGATTTGAGCCAATTAAAGGCCTCCGTATCTTGTTTTTCAGTCCAGTGCACTGTGTACCAACAGGTTTTCAACTATGGACTTCCTCGAACACCGACAACAGACATTGTTAGGCACTGAAACTTTAATTAAATGTTACTATGCAGGGAATTTGAGTCGATTTCAATTCAACTTCTAGTTAATTTATTCTATCCTCTGTATGAAAACACGTATACCGGCAACAGCGAATACTGACCCTGTATGAGGTTCCACTCTTACCGTAGAACCAATATAGAGATGAAACAAATTCAGGGTATAAAGGAGAATGTGCGTATTTCCAAGTATTCGAGGTAAAAAAGTAATATTTTTCAATCATGAAGAATTCATGGATAATTAAAACAAATAAACTGGAGAAAGTGAACAAATAAACAAATCCAAGGAGTCTGTATAAAATGAAACTGCACATACTCCGTTTGCAAATGTAGCTCTAAAATAGCTTCTGATGGGTTTCATCGAATCCTAGCAATATACGAGAGAAATCTCATTCCCACACACTTTCAGCAAACACTTAAGGTTTGCAAGTTGTCTTGCGTCTCATTGACTTAAGAGTTTTCTCCATGAATTTTCTGAGAAATCAAGTCCAGTGATTGCCTAAGGCATGTTAGTATTTTGAAATTGTTTTTTTTAGCATCATTCAAACACTGTCCAGACCGTATGCCTAGGATTATAGTGGCGTTGAAACAGCTATTACAATGCCAGTTTTAGCTTCTCAGCGGATTCCAGCAAACACTTATTAAAAAACGTGACAGTCCTTCCTTCCAGAGTCCTTAGATATATTTCAAACTATCTTGTACCACCAAACGCTTGATAACCCAATTTTACTATGCTTCATCAAACAAATACAGTTGAGATGGTTTTGCTCTGGAGAAAGGCTGCTTAAGAAAAAAAGATAAGAAAAACAGTTCATTTCCAATAGAGTTGAGACAAGAAATGTTTAACAATGTTTTTTGATATCTGAACATTAACATCTTAGTTAATAATTACACATCGGTATCGTAATACCCATGTAAGATGTCGAAACAAGAAGTGATTGACAGAATAACACAACAATAATGAGTTCCTTTCGTTGCGTAGTATGATTTTGACAGTGCATTTAGATATAAGTAACTAAGAAAACAAAATCCTCGTAACGAGAAGTTGAAAAACACTCTCGTTAGTGGGCAGATGTACTGAAATAAAAGCGAAAAACGCATTCAAATACCTTAACATAGAGATCCTTAATTGCTATTCATACATGGTGATCGTAATACCCATGTTAATTGTCGAAAACATGATTCGGAGTAAAGCACGAATGAAATGTGTTTCTTCTCGTTGCGATAGTCGGATTTCGGTAATGCATTTATATACAAGTGACTAAGAAAACATAATCCATGGGGTGCATTGCTGAAAACCTTCTCGTCAGTGCGTACTTTTATTGAAATATGAGCATAAGAACACAGGAACTAGTGATACGAGAGTGAGGGATTGATGTTAGAAGTAAAATGGGCAGATTTGATTTATTTTGCGTCGAGAACTATGAGCCCGACAGTCGGGATTTGGGGCAATTTTTCACACTGACGCATCAACTAGTATGCCAAGTGGTGAGCTCGGGAAGAATTTAATTTTCACTATTACAAAACAGAAAGTTGTTATAATATTTCTTACTTACGCTAATAGTAGTGGCGCAAAAGAGTTCACCGGAGTCAAAGACATTAAAAGGATTGTTGAACAATGCAAGCCGTAACATTTTCAACATAGTACAGAAGTTAAATACCCAAAGTAGTGTTGCCAGAGTGTATTCACGAGAGTAAGAAGAGTTGCCACACAAAACTAACATGAGCAATTCAGGACCAGAATAAAAAATTTGAACCAAGATGTTCTTTAGAGTTATGCCATTCCTCGAATTCATGGCCTTATAAAATGTTTTGATGAAAATAAAAAAAATTAAAAAAATGCTTAAATACCTTCACATTAACATCTTTTCCATCTTTTCGGTAATTAATTTGGTTTTGAAAATGCACATAAATATAAGTAACTAAGAAAATAAATCCCTGTGACACAAAGTTGAAAACACTCATGTTAGGGTGCGCAAATATTGGAGTATGAGCACACGAACATTGGAACTAGTGATTGGAGAGATTAGTGTTAAGGGTAAAATAGGCAGATTTCAATTATTTTGCGTCTAAGACGATGAGATCGACATTCAGGACCATTTTCTTTTTTTTCGTTCTTTTGTCTCGACCTGAATGCCAAAATAATAAGCTCGAAAGGAATAAATTCTTTCACCACAGGATAAATTTATAATATTTACTAACTACACTGATGACACTGGCACTAAAGAGTTCACCGGAGTTAGAGACATGAGGCTTGTTGTACAATGCTAACCATAACGTTTGCAGCATAGCTGGAACAATACGAAAAGTTAGCCACCGAAAATGATTTCGTCTTAATGCACTCACGAGCGTAGGAGGAATGTAAAAATTGCCCATTAATTACGCAGCATGTTCAAGTGTTTTAATATGAGCGAAAATGCTTTCAAATAACTTAAAATTTTGACCATGGCTTAATATCTACTCATGGGGGCCGTAATACTCATACAGGTTAATTGTTGAAACAAATGGGTGGAAGCAAAGAACGTGAAAAACGTATGCCCTTCGTTGCGTTGGTCTGATTTTGATAATGCATTTTATTACATGTGATCAAGAAAACATTGTCCATGTGATGCATTGTTAAAAAATGGTTGAAAGTAAAACGGGTAGATCCCAATTCATTGGCGTCTTAGACAGTGAGGTTGACATTAGGGGCAATTTCACATTGTTTCGCATCAACTAGTAAGCAAAGTAACTGGCTCGGATAGAATGAAATATTTTACAATAACACAAAATTCATATATCATATGCTACTAACATTAGCACAAAAAAGTTCACCAGATTCAAATACATGAGAAGGATCGTTGTACACTGCTAACCATAACATTTGCAACATTGCTGGGACAAAACAAGAAAGTCAAAACAAGCTAAAATAGTGTGGCCAAAATATACTCAAAGACTATAAGGAACGACACATTGTCACACAAGACTAACAAGAGCATTTAAGGAGGGAAGATATTCTACAGATATACACACACACATACATACATATTTCCATACACATATATACACATATAAATACAAATGAGTGCCACATGTGCGTACATTCATGTTCTTAATATTCGCATACAGGCAATCATATTGCATATGCATATTAAAAATTTGTCTAGATTGCTGCATGATGTAACGAAAGATAAAATATTTAGCAATTCAAATTCCTGACTTATTTTCCAGTACGTACTGCAGATTACACTTATTGTGTAGACGCAAGATAGAAAGCTATTTAGTTTGAATTCTCTTAGTTTTTGAGGGGTTTTGATGCTCTGGGGAAGTTTGTTCCACAGTAAGGCACCTGATACCGACATAGCTTTCTGCCCAATATTAGATGAACGGGATTTGAATAAGACATCACGTCTCCTATTCGGCTTTAGATTGGTGACGTCAGAGGGATGGAATTTCATTATTTCAGCATTGCTGTGAGGGAGATATAAAGAGGAGAATACGTATTGGGCTTTGTGCACCAGAAACATTTCCTGAATAGGAGTCCAACCGAACTTATGAAGGAGAGGTGTTGCGTGATCATTCTTTTTGAATTTACCTTTGCACGCAACCTTGAGTTGCAAAATTCATGCAGTTTTATAAATATTTTCGAAGATATTGCGGTATATCTCCCCATACCAGGATACAATAGTCAATACGTGATAAGGCCAAAGATTGAACGCCCAATAATCTAGATTCTTCATCGCGCACACGTTTTATATGATTAAAAACATTAAAGTCCCGTGAATTGTTTTGCAGGTTTTAAAAACGTGGGTTTTGAAGCACATGTTTCTATCGAATCAAATAACTAATTTATGTACTATTTCCAATGGGTGAATTTTATCATTCCCTTCCGTGAGAGTTGGATTCAGATTTCGAATATTTTTTATTGCATCTTTTGACCCCAAAATAGTGAATTGCGTTTTACTCGCGTTTAGCTTGAGACCATTTTGGTCATTACATGTTGTTAGGCTGATCAATAGGGCTTCAGCTCCAATTTGCGTTTGTGGCATTTCTGATACAGAGTTTGTCATTGCAATTTGGACATTAACTGCACCATAAAGATTCGAGTGTTAGAAGGCGTTGGAGGGAAATCGTTAATGAAAATTGAAACAACAACGTACCCAAAATGGATCCTTGAGGGACACCAAAATTATTTTGATGGAATGGGGACAACTTGTTATCTAAGAGGACTGCATGAGACCATTTTGATAGGTAGCTTTTAAACCAATGCGTATCAAATCCAACGTTCAATATTTTCCGTAGGAGTTGATCATGTTCGACGCTATCGATTGCTTCAGATAGATCGAGTAGCAGCAAAAGTGTTACATTTTTTTGATCGAGATCGCTGTATACTGTTTCTGTACGGATGAGGGACATTATTGTTGCGTTAAGGTTATATTTAGCAATCATAATCCCATTAAAATGATCTAAAAAATTCATCGTTGTGCTTCAAAAAGCATGTAAGCTGTAGTCTTGATTGTGTACAGTGTTTCTCAAGTTAATGGTTCTTACGCAGAGACCACGATTTGAATTCTGGTAATGTCGCTCCAGACCTGATTTTAACAAAAGAAGGCAGCAATATTAAAAAGAATTTAATTGGGGTATACATGTTCCCCCGTTTAACTTCCCTTTGAACTTCTGTCACAAGCTGTGTCAATGATAAAAAGTCACGTATGTTGAGGGTAAAGATACTTATTATGCATTGAGTGATTGTTAGACTGATAGAATGTATGTTCTCTGGCCTATTCACAATGATATGAGAAAATTGTTGAGGTCATTTGGAGCTGTGCAGCGCTTAGACAAATGCAATCAGAGCTAATACACAAATGAAATCTCTGTTAGACAAATGAAATCAGAGCTAACAGAGACAAAATGTTATTCTTTTCGTTGATGAACTGTATGAAACTTTTTTCGGAACTGAGGGATTTTATCGATCTCGTAACTTTTTTCCCCCAGTATCATTAAAAATCTATGAATTTCAAAAATTAAAAATTTTACGTCAACACACACTCTATTTTCTAATTCCATGATTTGTTGCGCTATTCGACAAAAATTGAACGCTTACCAACAGAATATTGAGAATACACTGCACAAATGAAACGCTTGAAATTACCGACGCAGATGATGATCAAGTGGTCACAGATATCGTTAACTGCGTCAGTACACAAGGTCCATCCGTGAAGCCTTTATCTTTCTGCACATCACACTTGCACCTGAGGTTCACAAGTACCTAAGATATTGTTCCTCTTGAGGTATACTAGCGCTTCTGGTACACTAGCACCTAAGTTACATTGGCAACCGAGATATATCAGGACTTGAGGGACACTTCACACACTAGAATGTGAAGTACGCTAGCACATGAAGTGCACTGACACCTGAAGTACACTAGCATTTGAGGCACACTAGCACCCAAGATCTCTGAGAAAAACTTATGTTTTTTAAAGACGTACTCGACTATGTCATGATTTCGTAAACTACGTCTAAACCTGTCGCTGACACGGAATGGTCCCTAATGACACAAATGAGGTTGTTAGTGGTGGTTTTTGGCTTGTCGTGTGGGTGCGTTACTGGGTCATGCTTTCATTAGGATGCCTTTATGCGCATTATTTGCAATCCACTGGTTCGAATGTTTGTTCGAATTCAGTGAACTTTCAAATAATACACTTAGTAATTTTCAATTACAGTAATTTATTACAGTAAAATCAAACCTTCAGGTTGAGGTCATCAACAGTGGGAATTCAACATCAACGTAAGAACGTTCCATGGCTGAGTTTGTTTTTAACCTTGAATTAGACTGAAAATGTTATTTCTTTAAATATCAAAACAAAACTCTTATTTTCGAAAGTAATTCTTAACCCGTTTACATTTTTATATCATCCATCACTTTTTTACATCCGAATTTTGCGGATATTAAGGTTACCCTATTAATGAGGGGTGGGCTAGAGTTGACCAGTCACGGTATATTCGTTTGCGGTAGATTGTTCTCGTCAGGTGACTGCAACGGCAACGTAGTAGAACGTATTTCTTTTCAAATCAACTATCATTCAACCACGTAGAGTCTTGCACTCGATTTCACCCCGCACAGTACCATTGGGTCAGCTGTCAACACAAGTATGGCGTTGTTGTCGAGGGCTGCTTCTTGCACGGGTTTTATGAAGACCGTTGGAGTGCCTGCTTGTACTTGTGAAGGTTGGAGCCAGAGATTTCGTGGGACCTACGGGCGTTCACCTCTTCGCCCCCGATTCGTGTCCTGACCATGGAAGCTTGACATTCAGGGGGCCATTTCCTCTCTCCGTCTCATCCCTGAGCTGTGAACGCCACTGAAGTGCACGCAGGTTGGTTGGCCAACGCAACATACTGTCGACGTGCTAATTTCGTGCGCTGGGGATTTTAGGTGCAACGCCCCACATGCATTCGAATAACAAAAACTTGATAACTCAACAACTATTACTGGGAAACTTACTAAACATAACTTGGTAACTTAGTAATTATAACTTGATAACTTAATAACTATAACTTGAGAACTTGACCCCCATAACTTGATAGATTGATAACAATTACGAGATAGCTTGATAAGTATAAGGTGATAACCTGAAAAAATGACTTTATTATTTTATAATAAATTATCAAAACTTCATAACTTGATAACTTAATAACTATGATTTGATAACTTAATACCTATAAATTGGATAAACTAATAACTATAACTTGATAACTTAAATGCTATAACTTGAGAACTTGACCACCACAACTTGATAGCTTGATAACAATTACTGGAAAGCCTGATAAGTATAAGTTGATAACGGGAAAAAATAACTTGATAATTTAATAATTAAAGCTTCAAAACTTAATAACTTAATAACTATGATTTAATAACTTAAAAACTATAACTTGATAACTTAATAACAATATGTCGATAAATTGATAACTTAATAACTATGACTTGATAACTTGACAACTACAATTTGAAAGCTTGATAACAATTACTGGACAGCCTGAAAACTATAAGTCGATAACTAGAAAAATAAAATTTTATAATTCGATTACTAAAACTTCATAACTTGATAATTTAGTAACTTTACAACTTAATAGCTATCACTTAATAACTATAACTTGGTAACTAAATAACTATGACTTGATAACTTAGTAAAAATAACCTGATAACTTAATAACTATAACTTGATAACTTAGTAACTATGACTTGATAACTTAATAACTATAACTAGATAACCTAATAACCATAACTTGATAACCATAACTAAATTGGAACGCATTACTGCAGCTAATTTCTTATCGGTTGCATCGGTAGGGGTTGAAGTTCATTCGAGGGTATTTGGGTCTTGGTAGGGCTGAAGTATGCGTTCTTCCCTACAGGACGTTGGGTTTATTCCATTGCGAGTCGAGCGGTGAGCACTGGCGTTTGGCGAGAGCTGCGTATTTAGCACTCAGGCCGCCCGGTTTCTACTCCTCCCCGCTAATTCGTTGCTACTAATCCTTCGTTAAATTGAGTTAAATTCCATTATCAAACTTTTCTGTACGAACCAATTCAAAACATAATTTCAAAAAATCTCTTCATTGAAGTAATGAATTGACGAACAAAATTCCAATTTTTCCACACAAATGAATTTCCTCATATTTTCAATCTTACAGTTTCCTAAGAATTAAAACATTCTACAAATTTCGAATCGTGTGCTCACGATTTTCATAAATTTTCGAAAATTAACTCACGTGATTATGTACTATAAATGATGAGTGAAACGTCGTCAAACATGGAAAATAAAATATACTTTCAAGCGTGTGAATTTCAAGAACCTTTAAAAAAACCGTGATGTTTTTCAATTTAAAAATAAAAACTAGCTCACGTGCAATAACTGTACTAAATATAATTAAGAAACAATCTACTTCTGTATTGCTTGAGGTAAGTAAATTGTTTAACATGTTTAAAGTATAGGAAAAAAAGCGAGCAGTGAATCGGAAAAATCTCATCTGTCACATAATCGAAACCTATTTTATTCTAAGAAATGACGGACTTATTTAACTTTTGACTCGAGACTTCTCATCTCTCCTGGCGAAATCAATCATTCTCATTCTGTGAAATCCAAGAGGTTCAAACAAACGCTGAATACTATAATCTTTTCCTTCAGTGAGAGACAACAATTGTTTTTATGGAAATTAGTTCTTTCAGTGAGAAGATGTAGAATCTTGAAGTGAAGGTTAGGTAGACTTTTATTTTCTTAAATAGAGTAAATTTCGTTCAGTCACGGACCCTCTGTTTTCAGTTGACATCTGTCTTTGTGTCAGTTGTTCTTACTTTATTTTTGCAATTGCATCTTGTTCTATAAATTCCGTACCTACTTTCCTGCTTTTATACACCAGAGTTATAGTAAATAAACAGCAAACAAAGTCGCTTTTAAATTCCACTTTCTAATTATAACAGTCAAACACTAAATGATGCACGTTTTGACCCGCAAGTTAATTTTCAACTTTTGTTGGTAGAGAATCTCAAAATTCAGTAAAATTTTAGGTAAAATGTAAGACGATGTAAAAAATGAGTAGCGTCATACTAAAAATCAACAAACAAAACGTAAACTGCAAAAGTGAATAATGAATTTTACAGCAAGCCGAATTCATACTTAGTCAATAAAAAGCCATTTTACCTCACATTACCATTTTTTTAAGTACAAATCAGAAAGGCAGAGATGGGAATTGCATTTGCATTTATCTAAACATTTCATGCACATAGATTTCAAAATTATGTTGGTCAATACGTCAAAAATAGGGTCTTATTATGGGGTCATAGGGTCAATAGGGTCAAAATAGGGTCAATTATAAAAGTATATTTAAAAAAAATATATAATAAAAATTTATTATTATCAAAATAGGGTCAATTATAAAAATATACATTATGGGGTCAAAATAGGGTCAATTATAAAAATAAAACTACCAAAGGCATGCTCTCATCTGTTGTTTACAAATGTCGTTGCGCACATTTTGCGTCTGAGTACATGGGCTCAACTAAACGGGCCCTCAGTATTCGCGTTGCAGAGTATGCTGGTAAAAGTTTTAGAGCAGGCTTCCTTCTCTCTATGCAATCACATTCTGCCAACCGTTCTCATGCAAAGACATTTGAACCTCCAGCAAGCTTAAACGATGTTAAAGTAATTGCATCTACATCTGGTATTATAAATCTTCGAATTTTAGAATCCCTGCATATTTTTACAACAAAACCAGTTTTAAATCATAGCCAGTCCGCCTTCCCCCTTCAGCTATTTTTGGTTGTATTTTTGGTTTTCAGTACGATCTATAATTTTGTTAGAAATTTAGCTGGATTTTGTGATTTTCTATCGACAGAAGTTGAAAATGACCTTACGGGTTGAAACGTTCTTCTTTTAATGATTGACTGTTGTAATAAGAATGTGGAATTTGAACGCGACTTTCTTTGCTCTTTCATTCATAATTAGGACTTCAAAGAAGCAATGCGTACATAATATTCATCCAGGAGCAATTATATGAACATGTATTTAGAAAATAAATTTCCCATTTCTAAAATTGAATGTTGATTTTTTTTTCTCTTTTCTCTCTCTTTAGAACATCTAAGTTACACCTTGGGAAGCCAGAATTAACTCACCCAAAATACAGATGAATGTATTTGGTTTTAATAAACATATAGACACATATATATTTACGGATACATCTATATGTACATATATACAATTATATTTGTATGAAGAAAGTCATGTACAAGAAAGAATTGATTATAAATTGATTAGCAGTTCTAATGTTCGTCAATACGTGATTATTAAGAACTAAAAATATTTCACGATTCTTGGTTGAGTGGGATTAAAACTATCAGTTCTTCTGGTGTACAATTTGATAAAAATTTCACGATGATGTAACAATTGATTTATTGATATTTTTGAATGCATTTATGTTGAACACGTTTCTTCAGTGTAGTTCCGGATATTTTTATTTTTTGCCGTGCAAGTTTACCTAAATTGATTACGTTTATAATTTTATTTTTTTAGGTTTGATGGTACGTATCTGGATTTCTACTGAAACGTAAATGAAAATGTTCAATTAAAAATTTAGTCTTCACGTTTCTTTCAGTTAGAAATGAGCCAGCCAAGGACCATTCCAGCTGACACAACTATTTTATTTATTGAAATTTGCATTTTCTGTTATATAACGTGATGTCTTAAGCTCTGAAAGCTTTCCATTGGTTGAAAAATTTAGGTTTTTGTTTTCTTAGACACTATTTTTCAGGATTCACTGCTGTCCTGTTCCACAGCACCTGTTGCTTTTATGTGAACTTATATTTAGTGAACTTTTTCACACACTATTTATCTGCGCAGGGGATTTTTTTGTGACAACAAACCTACTGTTGGGAATCGAATCTGCGTTTTCTTGGTGCCTTCTTCCTTATTCTTTTTGGAACAGTTTTGTTGTGGTTGGGGAGGCCTAAATTAATTTATGATCTAATCTAATTACATCCATAAACTCTAGGTGTGATTATCAATGAGTATTGTTGTAATTATCTGTCAATGAAAACAAAACTATTCTTCTCTATGGGTGGGTGATTTAATAAGGATTCGATGTGTGCGTGGGGATAGGTTTGGCAATTTATTTATCAGCATCAAACTGAATAAATAATTCTACAATTGAGGTAGAGATGTCCAACTTAGTAAAGCATCAGTTTCATTTCCTAACAAATGCAAAATTCTTCGCGCTTGCTAGTACGTTTCTGAATATAAATACAAACGTTCAAATGGGTGCTGAATTCTCTGTTCTTTACTTTCAGTAGTTACTATGACAATAGTGTCAGGCAGCATAAGTGGTGTCGAATCCACTTTGGATTAGGTGCCCATAATGTTCATTTTCTTTCAAGTGTTCAGCCTATAACCTGCGGATAACTCGCTTTGCCTACGCCGATGGTGCGTCTGTGCATTTACTTTAGTTAGCCCTTTCGTTTCAATTGTAATGTATTTCAATATCCTAACGCTAATTTTATTCTCTAGTTGAACAGGACAAAACATTTCATATGTAATTTTACGTGTATTACCGTGTTATGCAGTAGTTCAAGTTTGTCCGCGTTATTTTTGCAAAAGAAAATTAATCGCTGTCTTTGCTGAAATGCATCCGTGTGTTGAAGTGGCATTGTAAAGAGAATCGGCAGCAGACACCTCATATCCTAGAGTCAAAAGCGTTTCCTTTCTCCTTTTGATACAGGCTTTAGTCTATTAAGACACCTTGACTAAAAGAAGTTTAAGAAGGCGCTTTCATAGTTCAGCGAATCAGGGATTATCCTGAGAAACCCTAACGGACTAATGACAGCGCAGACAGTCGTTCGTCTTCCTAACAGTACCACTGTAGTTCAGCACAAACAGAAATTGTTTCTGTTGCTCTAACGGACTAATTACGGTGTAGGCGGTATTCACACAAAGCTCGCTCTCACAACTACAACTGTCGCAGTTCGGTCATTCAGGTATTATCCCGAGCTGCCTCAACGGACTAATTACGGCGCAGACAGTTGTACGTCTTCCTGACGGTACCGCCGTAGTTCAGCACAAACAGAAATTGTTTCTGTTGCTCTAATGGACTAATTACGGTGTAGGCGGTATTCACACAAAGCTCGCTCTCACAACTACAACTGTCGCAGTTCGGTCATTCAGGTATTATCCGGAGCTGCCTCAACGGACTTATTACGGCGCAGACAGTTGTACGTCTTCCTGACGGTACCGCCGTAGTTCAGCACAAACAGAAATTCTTTCCGTTGCTCTAACGAACTAATCACGGCGTAGGCGGTACCCACACGAACCTCAGGAAAGGCAGCTGCGCGGAGAAGATAGCGCCCCGGAAAAGTAGCTGCACTGAAGACAGCCCCTTTTCCATCGAACCCCCACGTCGACCGCAGGACGGTATCGACATATTTGACGCCCGAACAGGGACCCAGAAGCTTTGCGCGACTATCAACGTTGCCTGCGATTTATTGGTTCGATTCTACCACGCGGACACCGTATCATTAAAACAAGATGAACTTCGTCGCTCAAGCTCGAGAATACGTCGAAGCCCTCGGCCTCACTCTCACCGATGCGGAGTACAAGAAAGAATTTACCAGCCGCCTGAGGCATTTGGAAGAAGCCGCAGAACGAACAGCGGAACGAGAAGCAGCACAACGAGCAGCGGAACGAGAAGCCGAAGAACGAGCAGCGGAACGAAAAGCAGCCCAACGAGCAGCGGAACGAGAAGCCGCAGAACAAGCAGCGGAACGAGAAGCAGCACAACGAGAACACGATCTCAGATTCAGACAACTCGATGCTCAAATCGCGCCTCAAAATGCCAGAGTGAAGATGCCTCCACCGGCTCCATACGATCCCACGAAAGAAAGGATGGACGAATGTTTGCAACTGTTCTGCAGTCACAACAGCAATGGAATTCACCGAAGTCGAAGCTGTTGTCATGCTCCATAATTTGCTCACACTGAAGAAACGTCGACTCATCGATACCCTGCTCGCAGCAGATCGTTTCAAGCTTCTTTAAATCAAATTGCTTCAACTAGATGCTCACAAAGTCACACCGGCAAAACTACCCGCTAACTACTACAACATGAAGCCAGAAGAAGGCGACAATTTGCCACGTTATCTACGGCGCCTAGAACAAGCCTTCGACTCTTGGTTAAAAGGATGCAACATCGAAGCCAACTATGAGAGTCTTCGTGACTTTCTTCTCGTGGACCGAGCTCACTCAAGCTTGCCCCCCTTCCTCGCTACTCAATTGCGTGACAGGGGTGGCAACACAATCGCAATCCTAGGAGACCAAGGTGAAAGCTTCTTACAAGCCATACCACACACATCGTATCACCAGCTTTGAAAGGGTCGCACACCGACATCGACGACGGATGTTGGCCCCCACCACTCAAAGCATCATTAACACAAGGGCGGCGCTCGACACTCCCTGTCCGAGCCCCTTGTACTCCAGCTAGATCACCCAACTCCAGCAACAACTCTCGAAGAACGCCACCAAGGACTTTTAACACACGTAGTGGCCCCACCAGCTCAAGATCGGTCAACACTCCGCAGCGCGAGGAACAACGAAGACCTTACACTGGATTTTACTGCACTTTCCATGGCCCCAACCGATCGCATCCCAGTGATGAGTGCCGCCAATTACAGAAGGGGCAAAGTGACAGCCACGGTGATGGAGCAGCCCATGCAAGCCCACCTACATCCAGTACTACAGCTCGAGTAAACAATCAAACAACACACGAAGAAGTAGATAAATACGACGATATTCCCCCAGCCGCATGCAATCACATCGCCTCGAACAAGCTGATCGATTTAGGACAGCTGAAAATCTGCTCTGGTACCGTGAACCAACAACCAACAATCATTCTTTCGAGGCACCTCTTGCCCGGGTCTCTCTCGTTTGCCCCTACTACCACAGAGAGGTTACAGCCGTAGCCATGGAAGAGCTCTCCCACGAAGTCATCCTCGGCCGAGTTCCCGGGACCACATCCTTCGAAGAACAGATGACCGACCATGAAGAGCAAGCAGTTACTGCAGAAGTCTCTCACTTTATCACAAGGACAGCAGTAAAAACGATCGAAAATCTCCCTGCCGCACCAAGCACTGTCGATATGCTGCAACACAACAAAGAAGACTTCAAGAAATTACGGTGGGAGTGCAGAACACTACAGCCTTGGTCGATGACAAAGATGAAACGTAAGGATGGCAGAGTCATAACATGTGAACTCCATGACGGCAATCTGCATCGAAAAGCATTACGAGATGGTCAGGAAACCAACAAACTTGTAGCACCTGCAAGCGTGCTCACAAATCTAAGAAATGGCTCACGACAATCCAGCACAACTGTTGTGCTCGTCTTCCGGTATGACACTCTTGTCATACCTGCCAGACGCACGCTCCATCTAGACCTAAAAAGGCACCAATCTCAACTCCACCGATAACAACTCCATTCTCAGCGCTTAATGTTGATTTGGTAGGCCCATTGCAACAAGCCTCGGCACGTGGCCACCGATACATTCTCACCGTGGTGGACCACGCAACTCGATACGCAGACGCAGTCCTGCTCAGACACAGATGCAGAAACAATCGCCCAGGAGCTACTCGAAATCTGCAGCAGAGTTGGTTTCCCTCATACGCTAACGAGCGACCACGGCATCCAGTTGTTCACAGCCGCAACCTTCGAAGCTTTTCTGAAACTCGTAGGAATCCAGCGCCGATTGACGCCGTTATACCAAGCCCAATCAAGCGGTATACACTCAAAGTCATGTTGCGGAAATTAGCCGTAGAACAATCACGAGACTGGGACCTGTATCTGCCTTTCCTCCTTTTCGCTTATCGAGACGCTGCTCAGGCCTCAACCGGGTATTCCCCCTTAGAACTCATCTACGGCCATCGAATCCGTGGACCGTTAACCGTGCTCAAAGAATGCTGAACAGATGGAAGCTTGCAATACGACACAGGCACTGCTCAGTCTCTAATGGAAATGAAGCACCGATTGAAAAAAATATATAAAATCACTCACGAAAATTCAAACAGGAGCCAAGAGAAAACTGCCAAGTTCTTCAATAGGCGTACCAAGATGCGAACTCTAAAGCAAGGAGATGAAGTCCTCGTGTTTCACCCGACTCTCGAAAGAAGCTACTCATGATTTGGAAAGGCCCCTATACAGTGAAATCACGCCTGGGAACCTATACCTATACATTGGACGTGGATGCGAACAACAAAGTTTATCACATCAACCTCCTTCGCCAGTACCACGACCGTGCACAGCAAAGTTCCGCCTCACCAAGCGAGAGCGATTGCAAGGAAAGCGACGAAAGAGTAGAGGAAGCTTTTGCAGCGGTTGGCCTTGCCCTAGAACCTACCTGCGAAGAAGAAAAGCTCGACCGGGAAGAACCAGAGATACCGTTACCCGTCGGAGAAACCATTGAAGACTGCCTGATCTCCTCTACGTTGACTACAACACAACACTCAGAACTCCGGGAACTACTTGGAGAACATTGCGATCTCTTCACAGTTACTCACGGAAAAACCTGCACGGCAGTTCATGGAATAAAATTGAAGGATCCTACCAGTTTCCGACTTCAACATTCGTATCCACTGCCCCTAGCGCTGGAGCCTGAACTGTAGTCAAGTTTGGAGAAGTGGATGAGGATGGGAATCATGACGCCATCCACATCACCTTACTATTCACCGCTCCTTGCCGTCTGGAAGAAAACGGTACCCACCGATTTTGTCTAGACTGCAGGCACCTCAACAGCCAGACATCATTCGATGCTGAGCCGATAGCAGACACTACTGCTGTTTTCGCCCATTCAGCTGGCAGAACAATCTTCAGCAAAATGGATCTGACCAGTGGATGTTGGCAGGTACCACTACACCCTAAGTCCCGCCAATACTCCGCTTTCAAAACTAGATCTGGCCTCTATGAATTCAACGTCATTCCTTTCGGCTTAGCAAATGCTCCAGCCACTTTTTCCCGCCTAAAACGTCAAGTCACTGCAGGACTGCAATACACTGAAGTCTACAAAGACATCTTACTCGCCTCGACTACTTGGGAAGACCACTGCGCAGCATAAGCTAAACTGTTCGCAGCCCTTTCTCGACATGGCCTTAAAGCGAAGCCTTCCAAGTGTGAATTAGGATTTGACAGCCTCCAGTATTTGGGTCATCAACTCAGCAGTAATCAGATCCAGCCTCTGGAGAACCTAGTTGAAGCCTTAAAATCAGCTCCCCTCCCAAAAACAAAACGGGAGCTCCGAAGTTTTCTTGGTACAGTTGGGTACTACCAACAGTACATCCCTAACTACTCTCAACTGAGTTCTAAACTCCATGATTTCCTAAAGAAGAACTCCCCAGAACAAACATCTTGGACCGATACAACAGAAGACCTGTTCGAAAGTTTGAAAACAGCGATAATCAAAAGACCTGTCTCACAGTTAGTGACCAGACCCCAGGTGTCCTTTCATTCTAAGGACGGATTCCTCCCAAACTGGACTTGGAGCTCTCCTCCAACCAAGCAAACGAGACCTCTGTCACTACACGCCGGTAGCATTTGCTTCACGTCGACTGAGAGGAGAAGAAATAAACTATTCCACCTTGAAAAAGAAGCGTTAAGTATCTACTTGGCTCTACAGAAGGTTGAGGTCTATCTATATGGACGGGAATTTGTGTTACAGACCGATCATCGGCCGCTCCTTTATTTGCAACTGGCAGACAAGTTGAACCCCCGATTGAAACTCTGGGCTTTGTATTTCAGCCTTTTTAGGTTCCGAGCAGAACACCTGTCTGGAGTCGACAACCACCATGCTGATTTCCTGTCTCGGCTATCGTAGCAGAGACACCCTCCCCCGGGCATACAAAGTCCAATATCGCAGGATTTCTACTCCGCCCACCCCTCTCCCTCCACCTCCGAGTAGCTACAGAAATGTTAGGTTAGGGTGATTTAGGTTAGGTTGAATCAACTTAAGTTAGGTTAAGTAGGTTAGGTTAAGCTTGGTCAGGTTGGGTTAGGTTAGGCCAAGTTCAGTTAGTTTAAGGTTATGTTAAAAAAGTTTGAGAATCCCTGTCCTTGAGTGCCGAGATGGAGGGTCGAATAACCAAACACCAGCAGTCGTTGTCATAACTTATTATAATGATTCAATGCAGGTTAACTTTGGTATTGTGCTGTAGTATCCACTTACTAAGTACTTGTAGTGATTATAATGCAGTGATTAATAATAACTGTATAACCAACAGATGGGTTAATAAGCCTCAGTAGTCCTACATAGTTGAAAAATTGGCGCGAGTGGCAACTTGATGTAGCAACTCGGAGGTGGAGGGAGAGGAATGTGCGGGGTAGAAATCCTGCGATATTGAACTCAGTACCCCCCGGGCGAGTCAGGCAGTACAAGTTGTGTCGAATCTAGTTTGTATTAGTCATCCATAATGTCCATTTTCTTTCAAGTGTTCAGCCTATAACCTGCGGATAGCTCGTTTTGCCTACGCCGATGGTGCGTCTGTGCATTTACTTTAGTTAGCTCTTAAGTTTCAATTGTATTGTATTTCAATATCCTAACGTTAGTTTGATTACCTAGCTGAATAGCACAAAACATTTAAAATGTAATTTTATGTGTATTACCGTGTTGTGCAGTAGTTCATGTTTGTACGCGTTATTTTTGCATGAGTAAATAAATCGCTGTCTTTGCTGAAATGTATCCGTGTGTTGAAGAGGCATTGTAAAGAGAATCAGCAATAGACACCTCATATCCTAAAATCAAAAGCGTTTCCTATCCCATTTTGATACAGGCTTTAGTCTATTAAGAAACCTTGCCTAAAGGGGCATGAGGAACCGCTTTGGGAGGAAAAACTAGTCCTCATAGTTTGTCGCAAAGGAAGGCGCTGTCGTAGTTCGGTGAATCAGGGATTATCCTGAGAAGCGCTAACGGACTAATTACGGCGCGGACAGTTGCTTGTCTTCCTAACGGTACCACCGTAGTGCAGTACAAACAGAAATCATTTCTGTTGCTCTAACGAACTAATTGCGGATTAGCGGTACCCACACAAACCTCACATTCACGACTACAACTGTCGCAGTTAAGACACACAAGGATTATCCGGAGCTGCCTCAACGGACTAATTACGGCGCAGACAGTTGCGCGTCTTCCTAACGGTACCGTCATGGTTCAGCACAAACAGAAATTCTTTCTGTTGCTCTAACGGACTAATCACGGCGTTGGCGGTACCCATGCTCTCACGGACTAATCACGGCGTTGGCGGTACCCACACGAACCTCAGGAAGGGCAGCTGCGCGGAGAAGTCAGCGTCCCGGAAAAGTAGCTGCACTGAAGACAGCCCCTTTTCCATCGAACCCTCACGTCGACCGCACGACGGTATCGACAAATAGCTAAGAATTCCAGCAGCAAGTAATATTACGGCAAAAAATATTGTATACTTTTTCTCGCATGAGTAATTACGAGTGTGCCGCTAAGTTAATCAGCTTGTAGAATTTGATGGTTTTTTTTCAAATTATCAAAATATTGCTAGTGATCCTTCTAGAATAAAGTAGACAAAATATTAGGTAATTTTTATGCAGAATAAAATTGAAAATTTGTTTAGCTATTGTTCTTATTTCAACCACTGATGGACACGGTCATGCATGAGCCTGTGTTTGTTGAGTGCAAAGTTTTATCCATGAACTGAAGTGAAGTATAAAGTGTCATTGCTTTCTTTATATGACAAGTGCATAGATTTCAAAACCTTCTCAACTATTCGAATTTATTAAACTGATGTTTTGAACTACAATGTGGCATGGATTCCAATTCTATTGACTCATTTGAGTGTACATTCTGAATAAAATTTTGAAGGGCTTCTTTCTAACAATATTAAATTGTTTACAGCTATTCAGGTAGTTGTAATTAACATTGATGAATTTAAGTTCTGTATTTTGCCCAGTAAAAATTTCAGCTTCAGGTGAAATATTTCAACATAACATTTCTTCCTATAGAGACTTAAACTATTCGTTCGCCCTTGTAAATTCGTTTTCACTTGAAGTTTACATGCAAGTCAGATTTTAAACGAGGCATAAATTATTCATGGATTACATGAGTGATGGCTGGTGCACATGCGTCAAGTGACACATAAATGTCCCATAACACTTCCATGACACAAAACCGTGTACTAGTTCTGTAAAAAACCCATGACTCTCCTAGGTGAGTCAAAAATGAGTACTATTTTTTCTCACTAGACTCTCCTGTATGCTCGCGTGAGAGAAAAATGGATGCTGCATTCCCAAGCACACACTGAATTTACACTAACTGCTTGTACGTTAGAAAATTGTCTTTTGTTCAGCCACACCATCCGTATAAGTATTGTCTCATGTGGGATTTAAGTAAAACGGGATAATATGAATAACAGGAAGCCGGAAACACACGTATATTACGAAATTTCTTGAATCTTCTGTGTAAAAAAATAAAATTAAAATAAAAACACAGTAATCATGTTTATCATACATGAGAGAGCTTCCAACAGCACCGTTGGTGCTGTTGGTAATCTAAAATAAACCAAAATCTCATTCAAAATTGCCATTTATAAATGTAAAAAACAATTGATATTAATTTAATTTGTTCCGTGCAGATAAAATCCTTACATCTAACAATGACATGGTGGATGGAACGCGTAGATTTTCAAGCTGTCATGTCAATATATTCAAAATGCGAGCTGGTAGAATTTGGTAGCTGGAGAAGACTTATATAACTTGGCGATTAGTTGCACAAAAAGTTGTACGGGAGGTTAACGGATTAGCCGTAAAGGTTTTTTGCCATGTTGAGCTAGAACTTGCCAAATTCTTCGTTCTAAAGCTTTATTTTGCAGCGTTTGTCGTGGAAAATAACGACAATTTTTCGATTTCTGTTTGCTTGTAATACAAAGTCTATTTTTCCCATAAGTAAACCATTTGTTTCTCCTCTTACCTAATGGAATATGGATATAAGTATTTTTCTGTTAGAAAACACTGGAAATTGTGCGATATTTATCATAGTTTCGATACACAATAGTTGCATGCCCAATCTTTCGCTGAATATTGCTATCATAATAATTCTGATACAAATAACTCTCATTGATGTGAACTAGTACACAAAAAGAAATAAATTATTCAAGAACAATTTTCAAGAAATATTTCCAAAAATGATCATAACACTAAGTTGTGTATAAAAATTTATGATCAACAATGGAAATCAGCTTGCACTAATCTAATTTTTTTTCAGAGAGCACTTTTTTCAATATTTTAATAAATAGCTTGCATGGAGAAATATGTGTACTATTCGGCAACAAAATTCATGCAGAAAAGTACTTTTAAACCCGTTATTTTAGGGATAATTGCATGGCAAAAAAAACACAAAACTTCATATCATTTGCAATCAATATTTCGACACACAATTGTCCTTCACTTTTTATTTTCAAATACGTTAGCTAAAATTTCGGTTCCCTACCAGGTACTGTTTTCATCTTCAACTAACACGGCTGAACAAATGAACTCACAATATTATTGTGGTTCTAAAAGAACATCTAAAACACACACCTTTATGGAGAAATTCAAACGCGCTTAGTTTAGCGAAGGAGTTTTTCCAATGACTATTTTCATAAAGTAGTTTCTAGTTACAGTTTTTATAGTTATTAATTGCCGAGTATGTAGTACCGAGCTGCGAGAAAGTTTCAGTACCGAGCTGCGAGAAAGAAAGCGGGTGACACGTGGACAAAAATAATTCAAAGTCACCGTTCGTTTCTACCCACCAGTATTTTTGAGAAATTTTTGCACCGATAGTATAAGAGGAAAATCAGTGAAAGAACGGACAAGCAGAACTAATGACTTTTTTTTAAGGACTGTAGAGAAAATGCGTTTGTAATCGGTAAGCAAGACCGAAGATAAGAAATTAATTGGACTGTATTTAGTAATTGAGAAGAAAAAAAGGAACTCAAAAATGATCGCAGCCTAAATGATTTCTCGACAGTGGTGAAATACCTCCTACTCGGGACGCACGAGTAGGAGGTATTGTTATTCAGTGCGTTTTTTTCTACACTTGGTAACAAATTTGATGGTCAGCCGAATGGCTGACCTGGTTTTTATGAGCAGATACATTCATTACAAATCCTACGAGAGTAAAGTAATACATTAGTTCGACATTAGTTCGGCTTTAACAAGGTACTTGTTGCGTTTCCGTTCGGACTGTATTACAAATGTTTCAAATTTTTGGAACTTATTTTGTAACTTTATCATTTCATTATTTCGTTTCTCCACAAGGAAACGTCACCTGTCACTAACTCTGAGAAATTTTGGGATCTTAGGTAAAAAAATTTCGAGTGAGAGAGGGAGCTCGGTTTGTTTTTTTGCAACGCCTTAAAACAGATTGTAACATATCTTTTCGTGGAGAAAATTAAAAAGCTTTACACCGTAATTGTGTGTTAGGTATAAGATTAGGAATTCAGCACGCGTCATTTCTTTCAGAGTTCGTCTTCGAGCGAGAATGTCTCACAAGAGACAAATTAATTTCGTGTGAAACTGAATATACGTAATTTACTTCGGAATGCTTCAATAGCAACGATTAAAATATAATTAAAGCCAGATTTTGGACTATCTACCATCTTAACGGCCATTTTTTTCGATTTAATGTTTTCGTCGAAATGATTTTACCCTATTTATCGTAGTTCACTTATTGCCTGAGTTTTTATTATCCTAAAATTTATTCAAAAGGTTCATTCACGATTAAATATCGCCGTAAAACTGAACTGCTTGTTAGATTACGCACGGGTTTGTTTCAATACCTCATTCGTTCAGATGAAAATAACTGTTGCAACGGACGAAAAAAGTGTCTCTCATTATTTTTCACCATATTTGTTTGCTTCAAAATAACAAGGGATGATTTAATTTTCATTTAAAATTTTACAGCATTCGTGAGGAGATCTTACTGTAAATATCGGAGCAGAGAGAGCATTGACAGGTTTCTCTCTCTTGCTTCGAAACTACCTCTTTCTTCATTTGATTCGGAAAGTAATATCAAATATTGCACAGTAAATGAAAAATTGGCAGAAAACTATGTAGGCAAAAACTCTGAGACGACGTCACGTCTTATTTCAATAAGTGGAATTGACATTTTTTAAGAAGGGCCCATTCCTAGCTAGTTTTCAGATACTGAAAAAAACTGAAAAACGGAGACTCCTTAAAACAATCAATATCGATGTCTCCACGCTCAATGAGAAGCAAATTGAATTTAAGACTGGCCATTGCTTCTTGAAGTTCATTAATATGTTTTCGAGGGCTCTATGTAATGAGGTATTTATGTAAAGGAGTTCGTGATCACAGTGCGCTTATGATTTTCAGTAGTGAATATTGCGTCACGTAGGTGAAATGATTAGGACATCAATAATTTTCAAAAGGTGAAAAAATAGCCCACTATAAATATAATCATTTAAGCTCACTGCGACGCAATTTAGTAGCCCGAGACCAAACCAAGAAAACCTTGAACGAGCAACGCTATAATTACCAGAGCCAACCAAATTACGGTTGAATTTATAATAAACACTATGAAATTTGAATTTTAACCTTTAGGCCACACAGACTTAAGACTGGAAGCATTCAAGCGCAACGTACCCTGTCAACAACGAAGCACCAACACGGACGAGCCAGACACTACAGGTTCGGCGAAAAACCAGACATGAACAGCAGACGGAACCCAACACTGACGCGCAGCAGACTTTTAACTGGTATACAAGAAAATCATACAAAAGAACGATCATAAGTTGACAAACCGGGAAATGATACATAGAACTTTCAATATAATAAACGAACTTCACACACGTAACTCACCCGAGTACAGTCAGTATATTGCCATATTCGATGAGCAGCAAAGCCACTTCAAAAGGTAAATTGAAAGTTCAGTAGAAAACAGTTGAAGGCGGATGTTCGGCCTTAGGACATAAAGTATAGTAGGGAGATCAGTCAACTCGTGAAAGTCATAGCCCAGAAGAAATACCACTTGAAGGTTCACAGAGCAAGCGTTAGCGCACCTCTAAGGTCAGAAACAGGGTTGCCAGATGGCTACATGAATTTTAGGCCAAATTTTACCAGGAAAAAGGCCAAAAAAGGCCAAATTTAATTATAGGGAAACTAGTATAGATACCTCAACTAGTAGATACCTCAAAAGTATCATAATTCTACTTGCCAATAAAAATTTTATTTACAAATTAAAAATGTACCTCATTTACACTATTCTTCAAGGAATAACAAGTTCTCTTTACTCTTCAATCTCAGCAGAAGTTTGAAAGGTAGAAACAACGCTAGAGAGCTAGGTCCTTGATTTTCGTTGATATCAGACGCTCGATTTTAGATAAGCTTGATTTCTTGAGGCCACTTTGAAGTCCTTACAACAAAGAAAATCATTGTTGAGATATGTCCTGATTTGCACTTTTGCATCTAGCTTTCTAGTTCGTAATCTAATGTTGGGCTTTGTTTTGACCGCTTTGACAGCGGTCAAAACAGAGCCCAAGATTAGAATGTTAGAGAACATTTTTCAACTATAGCATCGCTGGCGGGTGTCACCAGGCAATGAGCGCACAACCTGAGAGTTCTTTAAAGTTTGGGTGACTATGTATTCCAAGCCAAAACTGCACAGTGCCTTTAAGGAATCACATCACCCTCAAAATGACTTCTTGCTTCCAGTCTATGATACTAATTCACTAATGTTGATACAATCCTGAGCTAAATGCAGCCTAGGCAAATCTGCAAGTTGTCCTTTGACTACTTGATTTGATATTCGTAAAGGATTTAGTAATATTCAGCAAGATCTAGCTGATCCTGTTGCTCTTCGTTCAATTGTCACGTTTCAGTTTTAGGCCTTGTGCGCCTCAAGAACCGAAAATGACTAAAAAAGCCAGAAAAAGTCCAACCTTAAAATTTCGAAGCCAAACGCTTGCAAAAAAAGCCAGATTTGTGAAATTTGGCCTTAAAAAGGCCAATATGGCAACCCTGGTCAGAAAACATTTTAGCGCAATTTACAATTTACTTAAAATACTATGGCAATCTAAAAGTCAGGCAGCAGCGCAAAGGTTTACTTTTTAACTCATTACGCCGTAGCCCATAAATTTAGTTTCAATTCAGTAGGTCGTAGCCCAATAATCAGGTTTCAATTCAGTAGGCCGAACACCTATAGGAGTCAAAAATTTAAAACCCGAACATAAGTTTAATGAAAAGAATTCTCACTCACACAAACCAAAAAACAGGTAAAAAATAAAGTAGCAGCAAGGTAGTAGAAGGTCGAGAGTTAGTGGCAAATTACGGCACATTTACGTTACTATAGTACGCATCACGAACAACAAGACGTGTCCATAAAGTCACAAGGCCACACAATCATCTCACGGGGCAGCAAGAGAATGAGCCGAACAGCACAGTTTGTTGAAGAACGAAAACAACCCGAACACACTGCTGGAACCCCAACCAGACAAAGCAAAAATCCTGCCGGCCGGCACAGAGTCCAATATTGCAGGATTTCTACCCTTCCCCCCCCCCCCCCCCCCCCCCCC
>JACJUY010004580.1:0-23000 GCA_014220935.1 Platorchestia sp. MABIK | reverse complement strand
ATGTAGTACTACTGAGGTTTATCAACCTATCTGTTCGTTATACAGTTATTATTAATCACTGCATTATAACCACTACAAGTACTTAGTAAGTGGATATTACAGCGGGACACCAACGTTAACTTGCATTAAATCATTATAATAAGTTATAACAACGACCGCTGGTGTTTGGCCATTCGACCCTGCATCTCGGCACTCAAGGACAGTGATTCTCAAACTTTTTGAACTCAACCTTGAACTAACTGAACTTGGCCTAACCTAATCCAACCTAACTTAACCTAACCTACCTAATCTAACTTAAGTTAACTTAACCTAACCTAAATTACCCTACACTAACATTTCTGTAGCTACTCGGAGGTGGAGGGAGAGGGGTGGGCGGGGTGGAAATCCTGCGATATTGGACTCAGTGCTAACTGCCCGCGCTACAGGCTAACAACAAAAAGCAACACGTCGCAAATTTGGGAAGAATTTCTCACATCGTATCCAACAATCAATGGCATTATTTTTTGCAGAGTGTGTACTGCAACGAGAAACACGTGAGTCACAGGTACCCAGTTCTCATGAAGAAACTGTTGACACCCGCACAACTGTTGATAAGGTGGCATTTGGATTGATTTTCGTGGCTTTCCTGCGGGGCCAGGGTTCGCGTAGCTATCAAAAGACATGAGACGTGAGTTTGTGGTTAGTTCCTGGTACAGGAAGCGAAAGTCTCTGTGGTTTATCGAGTTATGTTTCACTTACATAACCAAAGAAAATATACAGTTACTATAACTAAACAAAATGAAGGTTAAAAATAGTACAGCTATTAACTGGAAAAAACACCGTTAAACTTGCATATTCATACATACACAATTGTCGCAGTATGATCTTATACGCTGTTTTCCCAGTTTCATTTGTCTTCACTGCATAATATCATTTTTCACATTGTCACATTTGATATTCAGAATTTCAATCTATAGTTTAACAAACTCGCAAAGTTTATTTTTATTATTTGACCGCACGTGCTTAAAAATGTGAGCGCGCAATTTCATGTTCAAGCTAAATTTTATTTGAGCTGTTCAGCGTTACTGCTCGGAACTGAAACATCGCACATGTGTACAATTAATGAGCTGATGCGTGTCAGTAAATAGAGTTCCTTCTCATTCAACACCACACGTCTCGTTTCGAACTTCAACACAACTAGTCATCTCCACCAGCAATTACGTGCAGTAATCATCACTGTACAGATTAATGTGGCCTGGAAACAATCGCATGCGTCATCAAAGACTTGTCTCGCTGCGCTCTGGCAGTGAGGGTCTAGGGAAACACTTGTGGAGAGCTAGCGTGTAAATAATAAATTTGAATATGCTAAATGACATCTCAAATCTCTAATGGAAACAAAGCAAATACATTTATCCAGGCTTCTTGTTGAGTAATATTTGGCGAACAATGACTACAGTATGTACAATAAGTTCTTACCGCCAAATTTGAAGGACGAAATTTCATTGCTCGACTACATAAGTCCAGCCCTGTTCAGCGCAACTGAGCAACGGAGAGCAGCAGGACGGCTGTTCCGGTGTTATTATTCAATGACTTGCTCTATTTGAAGAATATTTTGCTCCAGTCATTAATGTTCCTATTTAAATGAGCTGCACCGTGCAATATCATCTCAGCTTGGTTTCTATTCTAAAAGCTTTGAAAGCGTTCTGTGTTCTGTTTCATACTATTCATTTATCACGCAATTTTCTTCCAGAATTATTTGAGAGAGACCGATGTCCACACCGAGACCCACAAATTACACATCATTATTTGTGATCTACTCTGTCCACTAAACGTTTGGATTCATTTCCAACTCGTTCCTGTGTTCATTATTGATCTGAATGAACTGCAACTCTGTTAACTATTGCGCGAGTTCTGTCATCTCTCATTGTTATCTGACACTTGCAGTACTCGAAAACTTAGCTTTTATTTTGTGCACAAGTCTTGTAACGAAGTCAACTTCAAAGGAAACGTGGTTCAAAGACGTCGAATGAATAAGGCATTTCATTATTTTGCTTCCAAAATGAATCCTACTTAACATTTGCCGTTTGAATCTTCCGTAAAAACTCAAATTGAAATATTCTTGATTTGAAACGTTCTAGAAGCACACATAAGTCTTGTCTTCATAATCACACAACAGATCACAAAACCTTCATAAATTTATATATCCTTAAAAAACTGCAATTCACTTTTGAACTTGAATTTTGGTATTGCGGCATCAAAGGTTAAAAATGCCGTCCGAAATGTCGATGAGATTCCGCCGAGATCGAAAAGTCCTCTCCCTTTACAACTGTTCATCAGCTGCGTCCACCAGTTTGTTCCATCTATGGAACATAAAACTATTTTCATTTTACTTGATCCTTACGTGCACTCCCAGCCGAGGTGCACTAGCAACCGAAGTGCACTAGCAGCCGAGGTACACTAGCGGCCGAGGTACACTAGCGGCCGAGGTACACTAGCGGCCGAGGTACACTAGCAGCCAAGGTGCACTAGCAGCGGAGGTGCACTAGCAACCTATGTGCACTAGCAGCTGAGGTACACTAGCGGCCGAGGTGCACTAGCAGCTGACGTGGATTAGCAGACAGGGTGACTAGCAGCCCAGGTACAGTTGGCATTAAGAGACAAAATCTACGGAACAGAACAAAACCCTGTTAAAAGAGTTTTACGGGTGACCGTGTTAAAAAACATCAAACAAGATTGCTCTAATTCTTTACAGATGAGTAACAGAGTATGTATTCGTAGTGTGGATATTATAGGACAACACATAAGACCCAACGTAATATTACTAGACTTGAGAAATATTCTACCTCTGTGTCACCTGTGGTAAATAAATTGTTTAAAATTGTTAAAATTGTTTAAACTATGAGCGAGCTTTTACATTGTTATCTAAGATATGTGTACAGTATGAGGCCATTTTATAGTATGCCACTACATGATAGGTTTTTAAAACGCCAAAAAATATAATGAATATTTGTATGAATAATTGATGATGTAACTACCGCATTAAGACAAGGGCTAACGAATAGGTGTACAAAGGTATATTCATTTCAATACAGTTCTGTTACACGGCGTCCTTTGTAAACACTTCTTCAAAAACATCGCTGTTCTAAACCTTCAAATGTTTAGTGATGTGTGTGCATAACTGTGTTGTTAAACGATAGCTTTTTTGAAAATATCAAAAAGTATTAAATAAAGAAACATATATTTTTATTAATGCTAATGTAATTACAACGTTAAAACCAAGGATAACAAAGTGTACAAAGATATCATAGGTCCTTCAGTATAAATCTGTCAAATGAGGTCTTGTGTAAACACCACTTCTGAAACATAGCTTTCTGTTTTTTCTATTGGGATTTCATTTTTCACTCTGTGTTCAGTATATTCTGAGTATCACCGAGCAGTCTTTGTTCGATAATGAAGAGAACCTGAAGAAAGACGGAACGTCACAGAAGCTGTCGCAGAGGTCAGTATTAGGTCACACGTGTTCGCATAATGTTCAGCTGTGGAACTGTTATACCAGTTAAATAGTTGTGCAAGCCCACTTGCTGTATAAAATGCTGGTGAACCAGCGCATTTGATGAACCATTCATTACTCTTTTTAAGCCTAAATTGCGTTCCGGCCCAACTTGAGAAAAAGGATCAATGGTGTACCAGCCCAACTAGTGTATTTGCCCAACTAATATACCTCTCCAATTGCTGTAAAAGCCTAGCCGATTTACCAGTATAATCGGCGTTCTAGCCAAACTGATACTTCGGACAAACCATTGTACAAGTGATGTCACTGTCAGCTGTTGCAGGTGCAAAACCCTCCAAGTAACACCACTTGTTAGCTAAACTTTCCGTGTTTTGGACGCTTTACATGTCAACACAGATTATAGATCTCATTCCAATCAGAATAATTAGAGAAAGTTCGACTTGCTTCTCCATGTTCGCAGTTAAAATGACTTGAATTTTGCTAGCGTAGTGCACGTGTGATAAAAGAGAAAGTTGGTGTCAATGCGCAATGGTGATTCTTCCCATTTGTGAACTGTCGATAGCTATAGCTTCCAATTTAACCTTAAAAACACACGTTTGCACTTCATTTAAGTTCATCTCATATCTCTGGAGCAAATATTAGGACGTTTGCCACTGAACCAAAATATTGTTGTTAATCGCTAAAATTTTCTATCATGCTCTTCTGTGAGCTTGTGTACTGCTACTTAAATCTCATGTTCTTTCCTTATTGTCGTTTCCTTACAGGCTTCGCTATTGTCAGTCATGTTCTACAGTGGGATTATCGTCAGCGTATTGTGAGGAAATTTAGAACGCCCCATGAAGACCTCTCGGAATCAACGTTTCTCACTTCGAACGCGTTTTTCGTAAACAAATTAGTCAGGCAGTGAGAGAGATCTCGACAGCAAGCGCCGTTGTGCTCCTCTGTTATTATGTTCCTTTTTCTTTCTTTCACTTACATTTTTACTTAAACGGTGCCGTTATTATTTCATTTTGGTTATTTACGTAATGCATGTTTGAGCTCCTGACCAGTCCAGTGATTAGTTTTAGTGACGCCCGGTAGAGGGCCTTCAAGGTTTTGCCTTGATGGGGAATTAACCTTAAATCTTAACGTGCTCAAGGGTCAATTAACCATAAATCTTGACGTGCCCACCCAAAGGCCAATTAACCTTAACCTTTAACGAGCCCAAGGGCCAATTAACCTTAATCTTAACGAGCCCTAGGGTCAATTAACCTTAACCTTAACTGCTTGAGTAAATTAGGTTAATTCGTAACCTTATAATCGCATGCCTACGCTGGACTGGTACCTCATTCTGATTTCCTCTTAAAATCTCTTAAAACCGTACGGCTCTTCTTCGGCATAAAATAAAGTGAGTATGTGACGAAATTGGCTACATCAACGTAATAGGTAATTGATGAAGAGCGATCTATTCTCTGATTTCTACGAACTAAACTTCTTTACTCTTCTTTAGGAAGAATCAACCTTCAATTTAATCATCTGCTGCCTCTGCGTTTGTTGCTAGTTTTTTTTCAATGTCTTCACCTTGTAGGAAAGATCAAGGAAAAATAAAGTCTAATCCTTCATTTCGTGTCTCGGTAAGAGTTAATGTTTGAAATCCAGAGTATAATCTGCCACCATACTTTCAATAATAGCTAAACCTAGTTCACTAATTTAGTGATAATTTTCTCTCACAGTCGTGTTGGTGCGTTTGCGCTCGCAAGATTTTGGTTCTCGTTTCTCGTTCCTGTTGACTTGGAGAAATGCGACGCGCCGTACAGCTGTAGAATACTTCTAAATCAACCGATTAAGATTCTATGCGAGTCATCCTTAACTTGCTCCAACACTATTTTCTAGTCCTCAATCGCGCCAAGACTTGCGAGTGTTGAAAGAGCGTTGTGAGGGTAGAATTACCATCAAAATTGAGATGTCCCTCAAACAATACTAAGATAATTTACTAACATGAAATTCTCCGCTGCTTGTTCTTCAGATAAGCGTCTAGTTTACCAGCGGGCTTTCAGTTATTGAAGTTCGCGAACACCGACAGCAAACATACTTTCGAGTGGGAAACTTTTCAGAGTGGAAAATCACGAGTTTCGAGTGGAATAGTTTCGGGTGGAAAATTTTTCCATACCTTCAATTTATCTTATGCAGGATATTTTGATAGATTTTAGAGCCACTTTACAGTTGTTTTATTCGATCTTTCAAAAGATGTCACTGGTAACGGCGGTAACATTTTGATCCTAGGGGAGGTTTTTTCAATCATACATTGGAGACACATCACTATGAAAAATATACAGTGTGCGACTACCATTAACCTAATTAAGAAAGAAATCATGCTAAATTTGTTGCTTGTACAGAATGATTCGTGCTCAATTTACTCAATTACTTTTCTAAACTAAAAAGTAATTAAGTAAATTATTTGAGTCTATTATATACTAAATTACTGCAGTTTCATTTGGATTTATAGCTTAAAGGTGGATTCCGAGGGGTAATCATCAACTCCTAGCAATATTCGAGAGGAGTCCCTACGCTTCTTCAGCAAACTCGTTCAACGTTTTACGGGTAGTCGATTATCTTGCGTTGCTCAAAATTTTTGTATGCGCCCTCCACGAGATTTTCGTCAAAATAAAACTAGGTGATGGACTAGGCCTTGTCAGTACCTTGAAATTGTTGGCTTAAAGCTCTTTATAAATTGCCCAGACAGTATGCTTAGGAATTTTGTCCCGTTGGAACAGGTATTTAGATCCCGGATCTAATTTCTCAGTAGATTTTTGCAAATTTTCTCTGCAAGTCCTGATATTTTGCTTGTTCCATAGCTCCTTGAATTGTTTCCAACTGTCTTGTTTCACAATATGTCATGCAACCCCTTTTTATGATGCTGTGATGGTTTTGTCCTGGGCGTATGAAGGCTGCTTACTTGATCTTTCTTCGTACCCACATCCGCATCCAGTCTTTAAGGTTCGGAGCCTCTGCAGAATCAGAACCACGTAGGTAAGGGAAATCGGCAAGCTCGATCCCTAACATCGGAAGAAGGATTGGCTCTGAGAGTCGAGTGCTGGCCGACGCCCCGCAATTTGCTAGAGCGCACCAATGCCTGGCGATTGTTTCAAGTCAGGCGGTGTTTGCGTGTGTGGGGCGTGCTGCTGTCGGGCGAGCGTGCCCTCGGGCGCGTCATTCGAGCGTCGGTGGTCAGCGATGGGAGCACAACCTTTCTCGCCACGTACGTGATTGGGCCTCCCTGAGCATTGGAGTGCCACCGACGTGGCGCCTTGCTTTCTCTTGCCCTTCGCGGGGACTTGGGGGACTTGTGCGGCCAGTGGCCAAGGGCTTTGCACGGCAGGCGGCTGGCTCAGAACTGTCATTGACTCTGGGAATCCGACTGTCTAACTAAAACAAAGGGTCGCGATGGCCCCTGTTGGGTGTTGACGCGACGTGATTTCTGCCCAGTGCTCTGAAAGTCAAAGTGAAGAAATTCATCGAAGCGCGGGTGGAACTATGACTCTCTTGGGGACTTGTAACTATGACTCTCTTGGGGGCCGAAAATCGGACGAATGAACCTCCAAGCGCTGTCCCCTGGCTCTGAGGCAGCGATTACGTGCCATTTAAAGCAGGATTTAAAAGACGAGAAAAGAAAGCTCTGTGCCCACCAGGAGCTCAGGATAGTGCATGACACTGTTCTGCATCGTTATATTAAGAATTGCATTATCCGGATCGTTGCCTTACCAATCAGTCGTCGTCACTTCTCCCCACCTTTTGTTTAAACACATTTGGTGGGCAGCCTCCCGCTTGCTACTATGAACCCAATGTTAAACATGGCTGCCGCTGCGGCCGGGGCGGGTGGCAACGAGGAACCGGCTCCCGGGCACTTGTGCTCGGAGTGCCAACGTTCCTTTGGGACCTCACGGGGGCTTAACCTCCATCGACGCAGGGCACATGCAAATGTGTACCATGCTGAGGTGGAGGGGTGGCGTAACCGTGGGGCGACTCGATGGCTTGACGAGGAAAAAAGGAGACTGGCGCTGGCCGAAACCACCCTCATTTATGAGGAGGAGCTGAGGCAAATCAGGAGCTCGCTGACCTCTTTAATGGCAGAACCCTTCACGCCATCAAGGGCCGGAGGCGTACGGCGGAGCACCTTATCATGGTCGAGACTTTGGTAGAGGAGATGAGGTCCCGAATAGAGCAGGTTGCTCGAGGTCCTACTTGGGCCCAGAATGCTGAGGCCCAAGATCATTTGGACGAGCTGGCGAGATCCGCCAGGGCTCTGATAACGGGGAACGGCCTTGACGGCCTTGACGGCCCACGGTGGAGAGTACCAAGCCTATTGGACTGTATTGACGCTATTGTGGCTGAATGGCCTTGCTTAACGATTTCGCCTGAGTGCGAGGAAGCCCTGGATCGGCATCTGCTCGAACTAGTGGAGAGCCTTCATGCCCCTAATGGCGGTGAACCGGTGGCTCGGCAAAATGGCAGGAGCCCTGGGATGGGACGCCATGTGCGGCCTCCCCAGGATAACCCTGTCGGCCGAAGGCAGTTAAGGAGGCAAGCTCACAAGAGACTACAGGCGTTATATGACAGGGACCAACGCAGGGCGGTGCAAGCCGTCCTGACTGGTCAGTGGAGGGACCTAGTCCCTCCTGTTGTTCCTGAAGGCATGGCAGCCTACTGGATGGAGCTGTTCCAAAGACCATCCCCATAGGATGAGCGGCCTTGCAGGGTCATGGCAGACTATAAAAGAAGAACTATTCTTCCCATTACGGCGGACGAAGTTGCTGGTACTTTACTGTTGTCGAGGGAAACTGCGTGTGGCTCTGATAGCGTGACGCTCAGGGACTTGAGGGCCGCTCCGCCAGCGATCCTGGCAGCTTGTTTTAATGTCTGGCTAATGTCCAGGTAGATGCCCAAGACGCTAAGGACTGGGAAGACGACGTTGATCCCTAAGGTCGCGGAGCCCGCTGCTCCAGGGGACTTTCGTCCAATCTCTGTAACCTCTCACATTGCGCGACTGTTTGACAAAATAATGGCAGCCAACGCCAAAATGCGTTTCTGCCGGTGGACGGGTGTGCTGAAAATCTGGCTGTTTTGGATGGAGTTCTGTCTTTAGCACGACACCAGAGTGCCCCCGTTCACCTGGCTTTTGTGGATTTGGCGAATGCGTTTGACTCGGTATCACAGCGCTCGATAAAGAGAATCTTGCAAGTGAATGGCATTCCCAAATGTTTAAGGATCATATAATGTCATGCTATCGTGAGGCATGGACCACCTTGGTATGTAATGGCATGGAGCTTGGGCGGGCTCTGCTGACTAGGGGGGTTCGGCAGGGAGACCCCCTCAGTCCGATACTCTTCAACCTTGTGTTGAATGAAGCTATCATGGAAGTCGAACAGCGCCCATGTGGTGTGCAATTGGGAGATACTCTGGTAAATGTCATGGCATACGCTGACGACTTGGTCCTTGTGGCCTCGTCGGAAAGCTGTCTGCTGGAGCTGACGGATGCGGCTCTTGAGATGCTGAGTGGAGCGGGGCTTGAGCCGAATCCTAGGAAGTGCGCCAAGCTTTCTCTGTGTCTACGGAAAAAGCAGAAAATGTGGTATGTGGCGCAAATTGACTTCCTGGAAGTCGCTGGTGAAAGGATTCGGAGGACACGTAAAAATATCTTGGCATTCGTGTTGATGCTGGGGGCCGTAGCGCTAGCTATGGGCAGTTGCTGGAGGAAGGGATTGAAGCTATAACCCACGCTCCGCTTAAACCCCAACAACGTTTAGAGCTGGCAACTAAGTACCTCCTACCAAAAATGCTGCACAGACTGGTGTTGGGACCGGTCTACCGGACCCAACTGCAAAGAATGGACCGCAGGCTGCGGGTGGCGATACGATCATGGCTTAAACTGCCGGCTGATACACCCGACGCCATGCTTTATGCCCAGAGAAAGGCCGGTGGCCTGGGCTTCATATCGCTTAATACAGAGATACCGCTCCTAAAGCAAAAAAGGCTGGGGCGGCTGCTGAGCTCAGCGGACCCCACCGTGAGAGCAACCATGCAGTCCAGCCCGCTGATAACGGACCAAAGGTACAGGTCGGGTCCGGTAAAAGTTGTAGGCAGGGAATGCCGTTCTAAGGCTGAGTGCAAAACTGCTTGGACGGTTGTTCTCGCTGGAAAGATAGACGGTATTGGCATTGTGCCACAGGCGGGTGAGCACCCTCAGGCCCATGGTTGGCTAGTCGGCCAGGGCCCCAACATGGAGGGACGCGACTCTGTCGATGCGATTGGTGTGCGATGTGCTACCCTTAAAACACCACTGAGGGAAGCAAGGAGTCGGCAGGGAGCCCCAAGGCTTTGCACATCATGTAACACTGTCGCTTCGCTCGGACATATCTCACAAGTATGCCCCAAAACCCATGGTCTAAGGGTGCGGCGCCATGACAATATTGTGGCTTTTTTTGAGGAAAGGCTGAAGGGCAAAGGCTGGCAGACCGCTCGCGAGCCTGCGGTGCCATATGGCGGCACGTATAGGAAGCCTGATCTTGTACTTTGGAAGCAGTCCGATAGTAGAGCGGCCATTGTGGATGTACAGGTGGTGTCTGATCGATTCAGCCTCGGCACGGCGCATGACCGGAAGGTTGGGAAATACAACGAACCTGAGGTCTTGAGAGGTGTGTCGGGGCTGACAGGGGTCCCTGTCGCCAATTGCTCTGTCACCTCGGTGACTGTGAGCTGGCGAGGTTGTGTCTCTGGGGCGGCTGCCTCGGACCTGCTGCGGCTTGTGCTGTCGAGGCTGGACCTACGAATCATAGCAACCAGAGCTCTAACTTGGACGACAAAGATTGCCAAGACATGGCGCCGTACTGGTGCCCTGCGTGACGGATGATCTCCAAACCAGAGTTTTGACCTTGATTTTGATATGCTCGCTTATTTCTGTCTGCCTTGTCGCCACGGGTCGGCGTTGGTGCATTGGAGTCGGGACTGAGGAGCCCCCGTTTCGCTGCGGGTTGCATGGTAGCCAGGGGGGGTGATCCTTTTAGGCCCACACTCTTGCTTGAGGTCCCCCGGATGTAATAAAGGGTATAAGCTGTGGGGAAGTGCTCCCTACCTCCGGGCAGGGGGAAAATAGTGTGCCAATTGGGCCCCACGCACCCGTGTCTCCTCTACGGGTGGCCCCCTGGCTAAATGATGAGTAGCTGGTCCCTCTCGACTGGTGGACCTTGTTTAGTTGTGTTGTTGTTGACCTCAGCGAGAAACCCACTCTGATAGCCAAATGCCTCGTCATCTAATTAGTGACGCGCATGAATGGATTAATGTGATTCCCTTTGTCCCTATCTACATTCTGGTGAACCCACAGGCAATGGAACGGACTTGCATGAACACAGCGGGAAAAGAAGACCCTGTTGAGCTTGACTCTAGTCTGAATTTGTACGGAGACATCGGAGGTGCAGCATAAGTGGGAGGTGCGCAAGCATCGGCTCGTGAGATACCACTACTCCCTTCGTCTCCGAACTCTACTCGGTTAACGGGAGGTCAAAGTGAATGCCTCATAACGGGTCTGGGGGGCGCGTCGTTCGCGGCGCGTTCTTCCTCTCGCGACGAAGCTCTCCTACCGAGGACAGATTCAGGTGGGGAGTTTGACTGGGGCGGTACATCTGTCAAACAATAACGCAGGTGTCCCAAGGCCAGCTCAACGAGAACGGAGATCTCGTGTAGAGCATAAGGGCCTAAGCTGGCTTGATCCCCACTCTCAGTAAGAGTATGGACGGTGAAAGCCAGGCCTCACGATCCTTTTGTTGTTATAGTGAGTTTCTAGCATGAGGGATCAGAAAAGGATGTGTGACATCATTATGGCTATTAAGTTTTATGTGGCTTTTATTAGACCCCGAAATTAAATTTTTTAAATCATTGTCCCAAAATGCTTAAACAAACTATAGTTTCGATTTGGAGTGTTATTCCGTTGGTCACGGCTCTTGCGCGGAGACCGTCCATTGAGTTTTTGCAATGCCTGCTACAGACCTGCTTCTGAATGTAGCAATGTAGTGATGACGCAACCGTAATGGACTACATTTGAGTTGAAAACGTTCCTCCTTTTAATTTGCGTTTGGATTTTCTTCGTAATTTTTTGTGCCGGTGATAAAAATTTAACATTTATTGAGTTTGAAGATGTAGAGGTACGAATTAAATTCTTTTTAGGCACATGTAATGTGTTTTTTAGTTATTTACGACGAAATGATAAAATTTCTGTAGTCAGCTCGAGCTGTGCAGTGATTGTGAAAATGAAATCATATCTAACACACTTTTCAATAAATAACCATGATTCATTACTTCCATTATTCTCTTTCATTATTCTCTGTATAGAACAAATTATTACTTCTATAACTCCTCAGAGGAGATGACTGGCGCTGTGTAATCGAGAACCAATGAGTTTATTATAAATGAGTTAATTGAGTCTAATAAATTATCTGTTGATCAGACGTTCGTGAAGGGTTTCAACATGCTTAAAATTTTGCCCCCACCTTCTACGCGTCAAGCCATCTTCTTTTTTCGTGAACTGGTATTTCTCTGCTGAGTTGGAGTTTCACTAACCTTTGTTACGGATTAACAAATCACCTATGAACTCTTTACCTAATCAAGCTTGCAATAGGTCGCCGATGGTTCATGTAATGCTGAAAAATTGATCGTAAAGGACTTCTTAAAGCTGCATCTATATCTGAACGAAAAATTACTGCGAGCATGTCAACGGTGCATGCCGATAAATCCTTCTCAAGCGGGACAATTGTCGCGTGATGTTAGACACTAAATTGGCTATCCCCTTACAGGCCTTTACCTTTGCAAATGCGGAGTAATGTAGACGGCTCTGGTGCCCTACCGCTTGGATGAACTTCGAAAACTAGAGCCAGTATAGGGGTCATCTATTGCACGGAAAATCTGAACTATAGAAGACATTGTTTTGGAGATTGAAACTTATTTTTTTTATCTTAAAAATTATGAATAGTTTTGCATCAACCATTGAAAATGGGAAGCTGAGGTTGTGCACTAAGCAGAATATCCATCAGGAAAAATTATGCATGACACAGCTGTCGAAAAAAAAAGCTCTGAGAGACATTTGGTCAGTGCACGAAGTTCCCTTCTGGGGGCGGGTTCACAGCTGTTTTACGCTTTTCCGATTGATCTGAAGTTTATTTGAGGGAATCCTGGATAGCTTCATGTTAAATTTAAACAAGTTCCTGGAAAAAACCCTTAAAGCGCCACCAGTACTTTACTGCCATCACCCTGCTGGAAGAAATGAAATCCTACCGTAGTTTTCCACCATGAGTGTGCTGTAGCCAACAGCCATGAAAACTTCACAGCAGCGAACCGAGGCTTGCCCCCGTTATGTCCTCAATCGAGGACCTAAAGCTATCGACGAGGTTTCGAGCCTCAACTACAAAGTAATTTGTTTTCTCGGCTTGAATACACGGCCTATGTGAGATTCCTATGCACTTATAATTAGGTGTATCCACAAGACTTGTGGGTAACAAAGATCTGCCTTGCAATTATTTTTCTCAAGGAGTCAAGTTCGTGTTTGTTTAGTTTTCGGTGAATGGTAAATTAAGTCTTAAACAATGTTTGGCAGAATAAAAATATTCTGCAGGTGGTGAATTTCATACAAGAAAGCGCAAAATCACCTACAGAAAAATTACGGAAAGAAGTTTTGTTTCATCTGATTTGTGAGCTTATGACAAAAGCCGCTGCATGTATCCGCGAATGAAGAATGAAATTGAATTATCTAAGATCAAAATATCAGCATGGAATTTTCATTCATGAAAAATTTTATTAACTATTGTTGATATATTTACTTAAAAGCATCATTGTTGATAAAATTTGGAATATTTTAATAGAGTTTACAGATAATAAATGCCTAAATTGCTACAAAAATAGAAAACAATATTTCCACCATTAAAATGTACATGTTCCATAACAGCATTTCTTGACTGGACACGGTATGTGGATGCTAACACAAGGGGACACACCTGCCGTGCACTCGCGTCTCTGACCAATAGCGCTCCTGACCAACACTTGTGTGGGTAGCGTCAGAAGGTTCCCAATCTCAGTTGTTACCATCAGCTTGCGTGGTGTTCTCTTGCTGTGAGGTTCATTTGTGCCAGGGGTGCTCGGTCTTTCCGTGCGTAGGCAGGAGATAAGCGCGGTGGGAAAAAATCGTTTAGTTAGTAGTGTTCTCACGTGTTAAGTCACACTTTATTCTTCAATTTCAAAACGATGTCGTATGTTTAAATTCTTTAGACGTTAGAAAATATGATATAAGTTTTAAAACTGTAACAAAAGTAATTTAGCATTCAGGTTCAAAGTTTTGAGCGAATTTAGGGCACCGGGTGTCTCAAAAACACATACTCGGAGACACGGAGACCAAATGGTAACGTTTCGTCATAATCATCTACAGTCGGCGACACCAGTCAGTATGTCTACGGCCACGAAATCGTCAGATTTAAGCCTTAAATTGTAAGTTTGGTGTCGAATTAAGGGAGAAGTCTGACGGTTTCGTGGGGCTGGACAGACCGACTGATGCCGCCGACTGTAGATGATTATCACCGAACGTTACCATTTGGTCTCCGTGTGACGGCGGCTTAACATGCTGCCTTTTTTGAATTGTCATTATATTCAATTCATCAAAGCATGGCAGGAACTCAACTTAGCTTGGAAGAGAGGAATTTTGTTCGGAAATGTTATTGGAAGGACGAAAACGCCATTGAAATGCAAAGACTATTCAGAACTGATCTTCCAAAACCGCCTCCAACACGCCGGACCATTTCTCGCATCAGAGACAAATTTGAAGCAGATGAAACCGTCAAGAACGTCAACAAAAAACGATTTGGACGACAACGAACATCCACAAGCGATGGAAAAGTAGAGCAGGTGCAGGAACCACACCTTCCTGTTGGGGTTTTGTCGCTTGTCCAAGCCAACGGCTGACCTAATTTACAATTGCTACATTTGTTAGAGTTCCAGCCACCCCTTGGACTTCCAAACGATACGGGATTTAGCACGAATTCATTACTAGACTTTAATTTTACAGACAGAAGTTATAACATATACACGAATAATTTAGTCCACTGAATTTGTAGCAAAGAAGTCCCATCCATTAAATTTAGATCCCGTCCCCAGAAAAAAAAATACTAGAAGATTAAACGCTCCATTGGGTAGCACGACCGAAGCCCGAAGATGAAGCAGGTAGGACAAACAGCGATCAGGCATCAGCTACGAAACAGGCTCCTTGAGGTGTCGACCACAGTGCCTCCTGGCTCTGAAGACACCTATCAGAGAGTGAAGGTAATAAGAAGACACCAAGAGGTCACGTCGCAAGAACAGAATGAAGTAGGATTCTGATGTCAGCAATCCGGATCGTTTATTTTGGGAATCCCTGATATTTCCATCACCACAGAAATCTTTTCGACAAACTGCGCGGGAACACGTCTCAAAAGACAGCGTCTATCCTATCATGAAACGTCTGCACTGTAATTGATACATTCCAAAACTAATCTATGCTCTAAACGAAGACGATCCTGACAGCAGAAATCAATTCTGTGAGTGGTTTGTGACAAAATGTGCATTAGATGCAGGGTTTCTACACAAGATTATTGGAAGCGAAGAAGCATTCTTTGAATTAAATGGGTCATTAACCGCCATCATTGAACGTGCTGGGACCCTGTAAATCTTCATGTAACACTTGAACACCATGTAAACATACCAGCAGAAATAGTTTGGTGTGATACATTTGCATTGGGATCATAATGCCATATTTTTAACGGAACTGTCACTGGTGAGAGTTACCTCAACTTGCTTGAGAAGTGTGTCGGTCCACAAATTTCGGAGATGTTTGGTGATGACGACGAGGTTGGGCACCTCCCCCCCGCCATCAGGCTTACATCGATGCAACATTTCCAGACACATGAATTTCTCGAAGGGGTACCATTGAATACCTTGCGCGTTTCCCAGATCTTAAGCCCATGGACTTCTTTTTGTGGAGATATCTCAAAGACAATGTTTATCGCACAAAACCAAGAACAAATGATGCATTGAAAATGGAAATTGAAAGACAATGTCGCGTTATTCCTAATGAAATGTTTCGTGACGTTTCCAAATCCCATGGTGCACATTATCAGCGTTGTCTTAAATGTTTGCGAACATGATTCTTCAATTACATTTGTTTTCTACATTCGAGGCCATCCCGTTTCACTCTATGCTCATAAATAGTTTTTTCTTGTCATTCGAAGTATGAGTACATTTTTTTGAGACACAATGTATTTAAATTGACTGACAACTGAAACATTCCAAATGATTCTTATAGTTATGAAAACCTCAAAAATTAACCTCTCCTTGGGGCGGGTGTGTTGTTTGCGAATAATTTAATGCTACATGATGTATATGTCTCCCACCGAAATTTGACAGCATCTGTTCGCGTAAACCAACTTTTCAACTTAATGTAAAATTGGTGAATTTTTCAGTATACGTTACTTTCCCTTTTTTTGCTGATAGTCTGCTAGTAGAACGTAGGTAGTTGAACGACGAGGGCCTTGACGATGTTCAAAATCAGTTTCATAATGCCTTGAATTCACTATTACATCTCACTTCAACCAGTGATTGTTTTGAAACCGATCTCATATGCGTGTTAAACATAGAACAAAATTATTTGTAGACAAAAAAGGTTTGCTAAAAATTTTCTGACTGTGCACGTACGATTTTTAGTATATTCTAATCAGAGAATATTTTGTGAATTTTATGGTCAAGCTTGTAAATCACTGAGAGAGGCGGTCAATTTTTTATCCTTCATTAAAAAAACATTTAAATCCCATCTCCAAAAGTTTGGCAACTGAGATTTTCCCGGCTACTTGGTGCATTTCCATGCAAAGAATAATTACCTGAAAGATCAAAAGTCTTAAGAATGTGTTTTAAAGCACCTACAAATGATTTTAATATTCTTCCAGCTGCATGGTTTATCCTAGATACATTCACCTTACGAAGGCATCATTTGAAGTTATGAAAAAACTTCTACGAAAAGCATTCTTCGATTTTTCTATGAAAAGTATAAAGTTGGCGAACTTCATTTTTCATTTTTTAAATAACTTTATGTTTATAAGTACGTAAAAGTTCATATGCATTCAAATATTTAGGTTTCTAAAACAGATTTTTCATTTTTGTACATAGTCTATAGTAAAAGTGATTTTCATATGGGAAAACTCATTTCGTAAAGAAATTTTACTACTTTGCATTTCCAAAAGAACACTTTAGCCATTACTAGTTTAAATATTTCTTTGGATATAGGCCAAAATCTAATTGCTGGGAAGGAAATTTCACGTGGTTTTTGCAACGTCAAACTTGAGGCCTATTTCCATGTTCTACCAAATAGATTGGAATTTATTCTTTAGTAAATTTAATAACAAGGGTTTCTCAACTAATTCCGGTGTTTGGCACAGAGCAGCATGGACAATAGGTATATTTATCATCTCTTATAATTATCATGTGCCAGATGGGGTAGCCCATAAGAGGCGGTTTTTATTTATTTGGAAATGGGCATTTCTCCGTGGGGTATCTTCCTTGGGTTCTATTCACTGTATAATCAAAGTAATATTTTTAATTTATTTCTTTTATGTGGTTCAATCTGTTGGATTAAGTAGTGCTAATCAATTTTTTTTATTCGATGAAATGTCATTTACTTATGATTTGAATTCATTTTTAATTTCGTTATACTCGGAATTCGATGTTACCGAAAAACTGAATTACATATTAGGTTACTCGCGATTTCTTCTCAGCAGCTCTTTTCTGCACAAAATATTGCTCTAACAAATAAGAAAATTTGTTTCGTGTCGTTTTTTCAAAACGAAGGATTTTTCTTACGTTTGTTGTTTGGTTCGGTTAGGTTAGGATTTACATATTCATGAAGAAAGCTTTCAGATAATTCCCATTTGGATGGGTAGAATAGCCGTAATTTGGTCCGCTGGTGAGATTTTTTACTTTATTTGACGAGTGACATGCTTTAAATAATCATGTCAAACATTTTATGATAAATTAAATGGTTCACGAAATCACTGCAAATTTATAACTTTGGCCCGTCGTAAAATACTTTTAGTGGAGGTGTTCACAGGTTTTGAGCCAAAGTAAATGTAAGAAAAAATACTAAACACCCTCAAAATAAGACTCTGTTTCTTCTCGAAGTGCAACGCAGCAAATTGAATACAATAACACCATTCAAGTCTTGAAGTCCATAAAAACCAATTCAAAGGCTTGTGGTGTGATCTTGGGTAAAGGTTTCCTGATCACAAAAAGGCTTTATTTTAATAACTATTAAAATAGAATGCAAGGAAAATGATTTTGAAATTTATGACCTTTCACACCAAGTAAAAGGGAATTATTCTTATATGTCAATGACTACGTGCTGAAGCGCAGACGTCGCTTGCAGCAGAGGACGTACAATCCAATTATTTTCCTTCTGTCAGCAGAGAGCTAGCCTTGTGTCCACGTGTGCTCTTGTCAGCAGATGGCGTGAGAGCAGGGAGTTAAGGGACACACTACACTGTTCTCATAGAATCACATTGTAGACAACCGTGCAACTATTAATAAAACGCCCCCCAAGGTAAATTTTTGTGACTTTCTTGAGGGAGCCACAGTTTGTGAAACTATCATAAGATATGATACGTCAGTTTGTCTTCAGTTGTTACTGCAGGCAGTGAAAGTTTTATTTATCGAGCAGTACGTTTTGTATAAAAGAGTAGTCGACAGAGGTTAGTTAAATACTTAGTTAAAACTGAGTTAATGGTATAAGGAAATCATCACAAGTATAGTATTTGGAAGTCATTACAAGGGACTCGCGCAGGACTAACAGTTTTCCGCAGAGCGAAGACGAGTGAGAGGTGTTAGAGTAATATCGCTCGGAGGCTAGTCCCTATCCATGAAGATGTTTCGCTCACTCTGAGGTTAGAGCAAACATGAAATGAACTCAAGAGAAAATCACACGTCGACGATTAAGAGATGTTCTTTCAAGTATTTTGATCGCTAGAAGTTAAGATTCCCATGTCATAATTCAGTTGGATAGGTAGATTAGCCTACACCGTTATGCGTTTGAAGGAAAGCCTAGTTTGTTTCATGCACATTCGGTTGCATACGTCCAACAATTTCAATTTTGCATTTTTATAACACATACTTGTTTGTACTTTTTATTTTGGAAACCTCTGTGAGAAATTGATGCGTCTCACGCTTGAAAATCATGCAGAAATTTTCAGTGAATAAAACTTAATATGAGAGCATCTTTAATTAAAAAAAATGTGTGGAGAGTTGTATCTACTTTAGTTAAATATCACGGTACCATGACTACATTTCAAGTCATTGCACAGCTTTGCTGACCTTTCGCTGTTAAAAATTAAAACCCAAAAGTATCGCTGGTAAAGAACATAGTCAAAGGACGCATAGTTGATAAGTGGTCTAAGCCGCATGGTTGATGTCCTACACAGACCACGCCACCAGGTGCTTTTGCCTCGCCATGGTACGAATCATACCACGAAGTACACTTGTCTTACCACAACACGAGCCATACGACGAAGAGCACTGGCCTCACCGCAGGACAGTCTTTGCCACGAGGTGCACTGTATCATCACAATACGAATCTTACTATTTAGTGCACTTGTCTCACCAAAGTACGAACCTAACTATTTAGTGCACTCACCTAACCACATGCTTTACTAAGACAACAGTCGTCTCTCAACACTATGCACTATACATAACGAGGGGCACCTCACTTAAAACGTATATTCAACAAAAAATAATTAAACTCAGTTCAGGTAATTGTGTTCTAAGACTCACTGACTCAGATAAAATGATTGGTGCGAGTCTTGGTTGGACGATTTTCAAAAGAGCTTCTTCAAGCCACATCACATTAATTTGGTTTCATGTCAAACTTTCGAAGGCGTTATTGAATGTATTTTGCACAATATTCTACCCGCGGTCGGACACTTCATGTGTCACATGACCATGCCAAAAAATTCAGTGTCCTCTAATTATTTATCATACCCCACAATATTGAAGCGTAGTCGACCTTGTTTGGATACTTAATCTGCTCTTTCTTTCTGCAGAAAATGCCAGAATTGTAGAATTCTGATAACACAAACGGTAGATCAACTGCCCGCAAACTATGCTCTGATGACCTCTAAGGAGAAAATTTCCTCGCCCTCATTCCCAACAGTTGAGTGTTTTACCGAAATTTGATCCTGAACGAACCTTGAGAAAAATAGAACTCAATATATAAGAAAGTTAAAACAAATAGGGTAAAACGAGTACACCTAAACTAGTGAATCCAACAGAGCGGGCCACTTGAAATGAAGCTAAGCTCAAAATAATGCCGTAATTTTTGACTGAATCATTGCCTTTAACAGTTTCCAAAGGAAATTTTATTTTTTAACGAAAGAAAGTTTTGGCTCGTGAATCATTTTTTCAGGCTGACAATCCCTGAAAGAAATGACGATTACATCATCTGAATTCCAATTTTCTTTATCAAGCCCAAAAGTCCACCTGGAAAGCTTGTTAATTTTCTCTGTAGAAGTGTATATTTCGATCTGTCATCCTAGATATTTGAGAACGGCCTAGCTTCAGGTGTTGTAAAAACAACGAAGCACACACTCGCTCAGGAAAATTTTGGAATAGTTACTGTAACGTATTAGAGTTAGTGATCGGTTATGTTTCCACTTGAAAATATAAAATTATGGAATGATATAATACACTAATTTTAATAATTGCTAAGCATAAGTAATTAAGTCTAGAACGAAAATGTGACGAGTATCCTATTGAATCTTGACTACCGTATTTCAAGACTTCACTCTTGTGTGATATGTTTAGGATGTATCAGCACAAACAAATCAGTGAATAAAAACAAAACGTCTTGTTTTCCCAAAAAACCATATTTAAAATATTTCAGTTTAAAAATTACGAGATGAGTTTGACGCGGAACTTGAAGGAACGTTATTTTTGAAGAACTAGAACTAATATCCTAACAAGATGAATATATCCGGCAAAACTCAACTGACGAATGAGCTTTTCTGCAACAAGGCAACACGGGGCTCATTTTCGTAACCATAGTTTCTTTAAAATGTTTTCCTGTCTTGTGAGGCACATCCAAGCTGTTTTGAAAATTCCAATCTTCGAGCTCTGGCTGAGACAAGGAGCAACTGTTGCAAATGGGTGCACTCAGAATAACGCTCGGCCGTCGTTGTCATCGCCGAGATTGACAATTAAATGGGTGAAGTACTTAATTTTGAGAAACCTAAAGCACAGTTTTATTCGTTCAAGAGATTGATTAAAAACACTTTTTCACCGAGTAATATTAAAAACACTTTTTCAATCAATGTGGGAGGTGAGGTATAAAAATAAATGCAGAGTGATTTAGCAAGGATTTTGTGCATCGATACATTTAAAGCATTCAACTGGTAACGCAGCCAACCAGCTACCATTAAAATAATTCATAATATTTCTATATAAACGCATGTGTATGTAAAAATGCTTAATATTTGTAAATATTAAGAAATATTTCAATGATGTCTTGCAGTTTTTGTTGCCAGTTCAATGCTTTAACGTGCTTCGATGTAAAAATCCATGTCACGTCGCCTTGCATTTCCTTATACATCTCATCTCTTGAATGGCTGGAAAAGATTCCCTAATTAATCTCTCAAATGAAAATTACTGTGCTTTGAGTTTCTCATAACTAAGTACTTCGTCCAGTTAATTGTCAAGCTCGACGACAGGACCCCCGAGCGTTACTCTGAGCGCACCCATTTGCAACAGTTCCTTCTTGTCTCAATAAAAGCTGAAAGTTTGCAATTTTCTCAAGAACTTGAATGGGCCTCAGAGGACCAGATATTTTAAAGAAACTCAGATTGGGAGAGGAGCCTCGTACCGCCTAGAAGTAGAAAAGCGCTCTTTTCAGTTCAGTTTCATAGCGGAGACATTCATTTTATTATGGTGTCAGTTATATTTAAGCAAAAATAACGTTCATATCAGTTACACGTCATATATGTTACGGAAGTTTTAATCGTAGATTTCCTCCATAAAATTAACCGAAATGTTTTAAATATAACTGATTGGGAAAAAAGTATTTGTCTTTTTTATTCACTGATTTGTTTGTGGTGTTACACCCACGAAAAAATCATTCGTGAGTGAAGTATTGTGGTACGGTAGTTAGGTTATACAAGCATGCATAAAAAATCAAAACATGAAACCATTTTACAAACAGAGCTTCGACTACAAGATGTGCCAAAATTTACCAATCCTGTCGAGTAATATTTTGTTTCACAAAATCGATGTGCGACCCACAATATGATTTAGTGTAGCGGTTTTAGGTTTGTAATTTACTAGATTTGTAAATTTTTTCGAAAACAACGATTTTTCCTTTTGATTCTGCACCGCCTCTGCCATTTTGGACTGGGGCAACAATACTAAATGAAGAGTCAACTCAGAAAATGCTCATCTCCATTTGTGCACGAGCGCCAGTTCTGATATTACCTTAGAAGTATTTCAGCATCGAAAACATTATTATATTCGGAAGCTTATAACTTACTTAAATTTTCAGTTTCCCATTGGTTGTGCAACTTCTGGAATTAAGCACCTTTCGCGCTGGAAAATTTGAACATTTCCAAATGTTACATATTTTCGACCATATTTCCTTCTTTCTGTAAATGTGCTTTTCTCCACCGGAAATTTCGCATCTCGTTGTTGAAGTTACTGTCATCGGAGTTATGAATTTCAATGATCCTCTACTTTTTCGTTTCCGACGGTGACACTTCCCTATTTTGATTTATCTACGAAGATGTAACTAAAAAGCAACAAAATATTTAACATTTCACTCATGCTGATTCATGCAGAGACACAATACTCTCCTTCGCGAATAAAAATGTGCTCCCGCTGCCAGCAACATTGAACCTTGGTTACACTGCCAAACTTGACCGTAACAAAGAGCCCTCCAGCCACAGTGGCAACCCAAGTGAAAGCCACACAATGACCCACTTAAAGGTTGGACGAGAATGTAATGCTGCCTCTAGAGAGACAACCGATGCCATTCTAATTTTGTCCTCTCAAATCAGTGGGTTTTTTTCACGGCGTCTGCGAGTGTTGGTGTAAGAATAATCTGAGTGCAAATATGCAGAGCACCCTAACGCACAAATCAGAGGTCAAAACTGGAGAGTGGATTAAGGGATAATTTCCCCCCTTAGAGGCGTAGATGTCTTTCAGGCAGAGTGGCCTAGTTCTTTGTTCAGTTCCTAGTTTGTCACTTGGCTAGGGAAAACCAGTTTGGCAACCCTGCGATGAACACCACGCCTCTAACTTAAATGTCCTAAAATTCTGTGTTACGAATTTCGAATCGCCATTTTAATTTTTTGAATGCCCCCGTTTTTCCGCATCCAATGATATCAAAATCATCAGAGAAAGAGAGAGAGAGAGAGAGAGAAAGAGAGAGAGAAAGAGAGAGAGA
>JACJUY010004579.1:45757-64621 GCA_014220935.1 Platorchestia sp. MABIK | reverse complement strand
AAGGTCCGAACACGCAGAGCACTAGTGATGCACCCGCGAAGCCGGTCCTGATGAATCTGAGGTGGCAACGTGCGCGGCCTCCTCTTTAGGTTGCTCGAAACCGTTGCCGTGGCTTCGGACTCGAGCAAGAAGAAACAATGAACGGTTTTAATTAGTTCATTAAGATAAGTCGCCAAGGAAGTGAAGCACCCCCGCCATTGTTCCGCTTTGTCATTAATTGGCAGCATAATTGCTTTTTTAGGCTTAGTGTATTTAAATTAAGCCCTAGCCCTCTATTGAGCAAGGTGTTGGCTCTCTTGCCTAGGACTACAGCAACGAGCAATGGCTGGATTTGCGACAAAACACTTATAAGTAAGGACTCGTTATCCTTAGTATTTAACGTGAAATTGTTCTATGTTTAATCCAATGGAGGAATTCGTGAAAATATCAAAGTGCGATGGTCTTAGTGTACAAAATAATCAAATTTTTTTTTAATAAATAATCACCAGCCTAAAGTGATGAAACTACAAAATCATCAAATTTCTTCACAGTAATCACCATTTAAGAATGATGAAACTACAAAATTATCCAATTTCTTTACATAAATCACAAGCCGAGGGTGATGAAACTACAAAATTATCCAATTTCTTTAAATAAATCACCAGCCGAGAGTGATGAAACTACAAAATTATCCAATTTCTTTACATAAATCACAAGCCGAGAGTGATGAAACTACAAAATTATCCAATTTCTTTACATAAATCACCAGCCAAGAGTGATGAAACTACAAAATTATCCAATTTCTTTACATAAATCACAAGCCGAGAGTGATGAAACTGTAAAATTGTCAAATTTCTTCCCAGTAATCACCAGCCAAGAGTGATGAGACATCCTTCGAGGTAGACACAAAACTGGAATATTCAATAAACTTAATCAATCTCACTTCATTCTCTCGTTATTGACATACCAAACTCATCATTAACGTATCAAACTATCGAATAAGCTCAGAAGCAAATACATATTTCGACGAGCTTCTAACTTTCTGTGAGGACACACCTTGCGCCTAGATTGATTTTTGGTTCCCTAAACTCTATGCTAAATGACACACTCCTTGTCCTTCATTTTGGCAACATTATTTTTGGATTTAGGGAGACGTAAGCTAACGAATTTAATTCTATTAAAATTATGAGCAAATATTGTCAAAGCTCTAACCATTTAATTAATTTAAAGGCCTTTCTGGCCCTCACACGAACACGCTCTTAGATGCCTGTTTGATCGTGACGTAATTTGAACTTGTTTTAGGATTTCTTTCGAAGTGAAATTGACGAGCAGCGTTGTTTCTTTTTCTAAAGCTAACTAATGAGGCTAAACGTATCTTTTTCTAAAGCCAACTAATGAGGTTAAACGTTGTATCTTTTTCTAAAGCTAACTAATGAGGTTAAACGTATCTTTTTCTAAAGATACCTAATGAGGTTAAACGTTGTATCTTTTTCTAAAGCTAACTAATGAGGTTAAACGTATCTTTTTCTAAAGCTAACTAATGAGGTTAAACGTCTCTTTTTCTAAAGCTAACTAATGAGGTTAAACGTTGTATCTTTTTTTCTAAAGCTAACTAATGAGGTTAAACGTATCTTTTTCTAAAGATACCTAATGAGGTTAAACGTTGTATCTTTTTCTAAAACTAACTAATGAGGTTAAACGTATCTTTTTCTAAACCTAACTAATGAGCTAAACGCACTTTTTTTATAGCAGTCAGATTAGGAGTTTAATATTCATGCCATCGTTTGAAATAATTTGTTTTCTATTGTTTGAATGTTTAANGGGATTTTAATACTCAGGGGAAGTTTGTTCCCAGTAATGATCGAAAAATAATTATTCATGGTTTTCAAGATAACGAATCTCGAGGTTGAGCTGAGTCTGGTGAACTGCATCCGAGGAAAGCAGTTCCCAGGGTCGTAGGGAATAGAAACTGATTTGATTATTTACTTACATAGTGATTTCACAATGGCCAATTATATTAGTATATCTGATGATATTCACGCAGATCTCTTTCATTTGAAAACATTGATTGTGCTCCTGTTTACACTGCGAGACTATTTGTAATTCAGTTTGCATTTATTTTGCGTTCCTGCTTACATTGCGCGAATATTTAAGTTCATTTCGCATTCATTTTGATTCTGCTCCCGTTTGAACAGTGCAAATATTTCTATTCATTTCCCATACATTTTGGTTGCGCTCCTGTTTACATTGCGCGAATATTTTAAATTAATTCCGCATTAATTGTGCTCCTGTTTACACTGAGCGAATATTTTCGTTGATTCATTTCTTTCCTAATGACTAGTTGCGTTAAACCTGCAGTTTCGACAACAGAGTTAAACTTTTTCACATGCTCATTAAAAACATGTTAAGAATCATACGATTACAAACTGTTTTAAAAAGTACCGAATTTTGGAGGAGTGCGGATTACTTTATCGCTGACGCACGTACATGTTTTTGTTCTAACCCTCGTTGGGGTATTCGATTACAAAACTTGGATTAGATATAAGTTTAAGCCTTCCCAACCATAACAAAGGCGTTTCAAAGAGAGAATGGAAGAAGGCAGTATTAAGAATGGAGTCTAGGGAACGAGGAATCTATGAAAAAAGGTGCATAGACACAGTAAACTATGAAAGAGTTCAGGAAACAAGATAAAAATTGAAGAAGGAAGGACAGCAGTGAACCGAAAAAGAATCGTCTTTTACATAACAAAAAACATTTGATTTCAACGAAAAAGCCTACCCAGCTCATAGCTCGGGACCTCACATTTTCATCCTGCGAGATTACAGAACTCTCTGAAAAATAGTTCAAGATAACCTTTCCTTCATTTGACTCAGCTCCTTCATACTTTTCATCGTTCTTCATGGCTTTAATACAACAAACGTTCACGCGCCGCGAAAAATCGGACCGAATTCGTTCGTCATTAATAAAAGTATCACCGAAAAAGGGTAAAAATCCGACGCATGAAGCGAAATTCTTGTGTAAATTTACACTCACAAATTGGCAATGATTTAATTTAAGCTAACGCTTGTACGTGTACACTCCAAGCGTCTCCAGCATGATTTAATTCAAGCTGATGCTTGTACTCGTGCACACTCTAAGTGTCTCCAGCATGACACAGAGCGAGTTACTGGAAGTCACGAGACAAAAGAAATTAACTTTAAAAATTGTGTTCAAGGTTCAATAAAAAGCAGGATCGTAAGAAATGTTTATTTTACAAAGTAAAACTGTTGGCTAGCAGTATAAAAATGTTTCCAAAACCTTGTTTTAAGAACCTGAAGAATTTCTTTATAAAAATTTCCTTATTCCAAAAAGCAAGAGTACAATTCAAGAGCAATTACCAGTACATGTAATACGATAGGATGATACTTTGAGAAAAACATGAGTAAAAATCGAAAATACTTAAGGTAGACCTATCAAACATACCAGACGAAAGGTAGAAATTTGTACACACGTCTATCGGTATATTTCTTCAACAGTAAGGGCCCTGTCAGACGAGCGGGTTGGCCGCCGCGGGTGCAAAGCGGGTCAGCCGCCGCGGAACCGCTTTTGAAAGAGTTTATATTGATTCAAATGTAAAACGCTGGCTTTTACATTTAAATCAGCGTTTTACATATAAATCAATATAAACTCTTTCAAAAGCGGTTCCGCGGCGGCTGACCCGCTTTGCACCCGCGGCGGCCAACCCGCTCGTCTGACAGGGCCCTAAGATACAACTTCTATATAAGCACTCCATTTACATTCAACAAAGGAAATCAGAAACCCAAAATTCACATTCAATAATTGGCACGAAGGTAACGAATTTCTTCTTGCAAACGCAGGTTCTCCTCCAAAAGTTCTTCGTTGAGGGAGTACTTCTTGTGCAGCTCCTCTATCTCGCGCTGTAAACAAGTAAAGAAGCTTTAGAACTAATACCAAATACCACAAGGTGCTATTGAAATCAAGATGGTACTTATCTCAAACATTTAATTTTCGGAAACTGCACAACTAAGGCCAATGACGGTTGCTTTTGATATCCCAAAAACTCTGAGTAAGGAGGAAGTTGTGCTTAGGTCTCTTCGATTTCCCAATGGGAAGAAACACTTCGTCCAACGGTTTCATACTCTAGAACCTCTCATACAAAATAGGAGCGCTCTTGATCAAAAGGGCACGGTGGCTTCTGAAGCTGAACCACTTCAGGAAAGTTATCAACTTCATCTTTTCAAATAGAGCCCTTTGGTAGTACTTTGAAAAAGGTTAATTTCGGCACCGAAAAAATACACAACTCCTTAGAATCAAGTTCGTAAAAATGTCTCAAAGTTGTTATTTCAAATGCTTCTGGAGAATAAACGTGAAACAAAATGTAAGTCCATTCTTCAGTGCAAAAACCACATTACCAATAATCAAAGAACTACTTGGACTTGACCAGGTAGACACAACTACAACTAAGCCATGTCTGATTCATTCGGAACACATGGTTGAAAATAATGCTAAGAAAACTATTTCTTCGACACCAAGATCAGATTCCTGCTGCACGAAAGGACTGTCTTCGAAACTACCACACCAACTGTGGTAGAGGAAACAAGGTAAAAGTCCTTTCTATGGATGGGGAAAAAATGCACCTTTTTTCGTTCGGCTTGCCAATAGAATTCTTCATTCCAAACATACTGGATGACGTCACAATTGCGAGATGTCGTTAGGCCAATAGTGGCGACAGATTTGGAGCTAGCAGTGTTGCCAGATGCAATATGAGCGCTGCTATTGGTCCGACGCCATGACGGTCATTGCCACACGGTCAATGAAAAAGACTGGTTTGACGCTACCTTGTTTCTTCTACCGTGACACCGACTCACCGTCTGCTGGACTAAGGTTGTGAGTAGAGTGTAGTGCAGGTGCATAAAGCGTCTGTTCACGCCAATCTCAAACTCCTCCAGTGCATCGGCAACGCAGTTCCGAACTAGAGCCAGCGTCAGAGACTGAGATGAGACTGCAGAGTCAACTGTTGTTGATCTGCCTGTCGCTCCAGCAGATTCTTCTGTGGTCATGGCCGTTCCTATTGACATTTATGGTTGGTTAATTTAATGAACAGACTCGGTGCTTTCCAATCATTTTAGAATAAAATTGGATATGGGATAGAGTATAAAAGAGATGAGACTCTAGTGTCAACTGTTGATCTGCCTGTCGCTCCAGCAGATTCTTCTGTGGTCATGGCCGTTCCTATTGACATTTATGGTTGCTGACATTTATAAACAAGCTAGCTCGGTGCTCGATCATTTTAGAATAGAATTGAATATAGGATAAAATATAATCGAGACGAGACTGCAGTGTCAACTGTTGTTGATCTACCAGTTGCTCCAGCAGATTCTTCTGTGGTCATGGCCGCTCCTATTGACTTAGATTGGATTAATGAACAAGCATTTATAACAAATAGAGCATTCCTCAAAATATTATTGGCTCTATGCAACATATGACAGCTCAGGCAACAAAAGTGAAATAAAAAGTTGACCTAGAGGGATCTTTTCCAGATAAGCCCCGCCACTAATGCAACACGTAAGTTCACCTATTTGTAACTTTTGAAATAATGCACCTATCGACTTCAAATTACTCTCGAACGAAAGAATGTTTTAATCTTCAGTTCGAGAGTAATGTGAAGTCGATAGGTGTATTATTTCGAAAGTTACTAGTGGGTGAGCTCATGTCTTGCACTAGTGGTGGGGCTTATCTGGAAAAGATCCACGTGGAGTCCTTCACTTGAATAAAATCATTGAGGTACAGCAGCAAAAGTTCAAGTTAATTTAAGGTACGTATTGAGGAATCTCACCGGGCACATGGGTAGAGTTGATCGTGTTGTTGTTGGCTGCAGAAGCAGCACCAGCGGAATCTGAATAAATGAACAGAGGAACAACGAATTGAAAGGAAATGTCTAACGTCAAATAAATTGTGAAATGTAACTTTTAATTTACTGTTTTATGAAATATCTAACTTTGGATAAATTGTGAAACGTAATTTTTAATTCATTTTTTTTAACACACAAATTTAAGAATGCTGATTTAAATGTTCAGTTGAATTACCCGCATAAATTCACAAGACAAACGCTCGTTACACCGATGGTGAAATATTCTAGACTACGTAATCAAACTCAGGTATTTTGGAAGATCTCCCGATCACTATATATGATGCATAATATTTTCCATTGAATGGAAACGCGTACGAGCTAGTTTCTAATCAAACAAATAAGTAAACAATAAAGAGAAGACATTACGGTGATGAAATAAATAACACCCAATAGATTGATGATTGCAGAACAGTTAAACAAGATGGGGGAAAAATAAAGTCTTTGCCAATAACAATGGCTAATTTCAAGGAGAACAACCGTCGCCATATCAGTGGAAGGAGAAAGTCAAGTTCTGAGGATTTTCTATACAAACCTTAACTCAGAAGAGATAAACAGAACAGATAATAGATTAGAATTGAAGAAATTCCACAAATCACTCACTGTTCTCTGCCAGTAGTTCCATTTGCTTGATCTTGGACACGATGCTGTCATAGTTTTTCTGGAGGCGCTTCACTGATGGAGGCGAAAGAGGAGCTTTTCCACTCTTCCTCTCGCTCAAACAAGCATTTTTGGACACCGACCTCAGGCCGCTGTCGAGGTAACTGCGTTCAGCAAGTCTTGTAAAATTCTCAGTGTTGCGTCCGCCGCCTCTCGGAGTGGCGAGCTTGCTACCGTTCAGTGTCGCGTTTCTTGAGCTAGGTGGATCAAAGGAAGGAGACAAGGCAGAAATAACGGGTAAATCATTCTCTTTGTTGTGTGCATCGTTCTCTCTGTTGTAGGCATCCTTCTCTTTGTTGTGGGCATCATTCTCTTTGTTGTGCACATCATTCTCTTTGATGTACGCATCATTTTCCTTATTGTGCACATCATTTTCATTGTCAGCATCATTTTCTTTGTTGTGCGCATCATTTTCCTTGTAAGCATCATTTTCTTTGTTATCATTTTCTCTGTTGTGCGGTGACAGAGAGGTTATATGGGCGCGGTAGCTGCTGTTTCTACGGGACGTGACAGACTGAGATGGTGACCCACTTTTGATGAGGTCTTCGATCACGGCAATACGGTCACTGATCTTGGTGGACAGCACAGAGGATGGTGGAGAGGTGGAAGTGGAGCCCCGCAACGGCGAGAACAGGTCATCTGGGGTGGAAAATGTAAAATAATGAAACGACGAAGACTCTAGAATGATACGACGAAGACTCTAGAACATTTTACGTTAAAGGTTGATCAATAAAATTGAACCTTTTCGACTAGATGGGTATCAACTAAGGATGTGAAACAACGGTGATGAATATCTTGCACACGAAATCAATGGAACCAAAAAATTAAAAGCAGGTAAAAAATGCTTAACTTTACAGTGAGTTAGCAGGCTGTGTACCTTTCAAAATGGCTGCGNGCTTGGGACCTTACACATTCTCTTCAGGACCACTAATTCCCACAGACACAACAGTTGTATCTTCCTCAGGGGAGAAAGTTCGGCAGGGAAACAACTCAAAACGAAGTGCAGCGAACGCATCACTTCACATTTCCACTCACCACTCAAGCTGCGAATCGACGGCACCGGTGAAACTTGCAGCTTGCTTTCTTTGTCGTATAAAACGGAACGAGAGGCGTCGGTATCTTGAGTGAGGGCATTCAAGTCCATAGGAGAATTTACACCAGCTCGCTTCAGCTTCCTTTCAGATGTTACGTGTTCCGGCGGGTCTAGATGCTGGTGTTGGGAGGTCTTGTCAGTCAACGAAGCAGTCGTTTTTGATTCGTCTTTTGCAGTACGCTGCGGAGAAGATGGAGCAGAATTTAAACCAACTAAATGTTGGGGAGAACAAGTTGTAAACTTGGCATTAGGGAATCGATGAGGTGAGGATATTGAGGCAGAATAACCCCTCGACAACTGCTGAGGCGAAGATATAGAGGCAGATTGACCGCTCAACAACCGATTAGGGGTAGACATCGAGGCAGACAACCCTCGTGTTGAGTTCAGATTCACTCTCACAGACGACACCTCAGATTCCTCTCTAGGCTGGACTCCAGCTAGATTCCTGTTGGACTCGCCAGCAGCCATGCGAAGGAGAGATAACCTCATCAAGTCGTCCCTGCTCGAGCTGAGGGCTGGTGAGCAGCCCAACTCGCCCCCTGCAGCAACGCGATGTCGCTCGTGAGGCAAGAACGGTGTCACTGGAGTGCTCCCATCCTGACGTCAATAAAAAATTTCAAACAATACAAGCAAATTCAATGGGTGCTGCAATAGCGTGAGGTTTACCACACGATAACATGAGATCTACGTCTAGCTACTGCTATAGCGTGAGATCTACTCACTATAGCATGAGATCTACTTCGAGCTAGTGCTATATTGTGAGGTCTACCACACTATGACATGAGATCTACGTCTAGCTGGTACTAAAGCACAAGGTTAGGTTACTAATGAATATCACTTATTTCCATACATTTAATTTAGCGATAAACTTCATTCACCCTTCACTAAACTACATTGCGCGAACCCTTCCGCCATATATCGCCTATTCTAACTGCACTTGGGTAGGCGATTTTTGGCGGTAGATCTTACGATATAGTAGCACCCATTCAAGGACTCAAGGTATGTTACGGCTAAATATCTTGCCGGTGTTTTTTACTGTGCTATGCCTCCATTGATGTCATGGGGGAAACTAGGAGGCAATTCAAACTTGAATTGAGCCACCCAAAAAACCGTAGCAATCATGAGCATCCTTGGTATCTCTTCAGGGAGTAGTTTGTATGAGTAAAAGCATTGCTAATCACTAGTCAGTAAATCCTAAATATTATAGATGAAAGCTGAGAGGCTCACATTTTAGGCTTGGGCGTGCCATTCCTCTCTAAAAAAAATTTTACCAGTAGCAACAAACGAAGCATTCTCAACACTTTGACTGCGGCAGGTAAAACTGAAGTTTAAATGTTGAACTCAAATTAAAAGTCAGTTGTAGTAAGCAGTGTTGAAAATACCAAAACATTTAGTGGATCGTGTTTTCATGTAGTTTCAATTAAGTTTTTTCAAAAATTGAGTTTGTGTCTACTCGTTGGTCAGCAGCATAATGAAAACTCACCCAGAGACCAAATATGGCTCCTGTCTCAGTCAAAGTGTTAAAAAGGGGTTCTTTCCCAAGCTGATTCACTCACATCATCATTCGTCCTGACAGGAGAGAGTATGTCGTCGGGATCAAAAGCGGCCCCAGCGTCGCCTTCTTGGTTGGAGTCAACAGAAGGGTTCAGAGAAGTGTGGCTGGAGAACAGCTTGTTTCCTCGATCCTCAAAGCCATCTCCATCCGCAGCAAGCGACGTAGTCCGGTCCACATTTGTTCCAACAGACAATCCAGCAATTCTTTCAGATCCGGCAGCTTTAGAGTACGGCCCAGCAGATTCTGAATCAATTGACCCAGAAGTTTTTGGATCGCATGACCCAGCAGATTTGGGACCGCGTGACGAGTCAGCTAATTTGAAGGGTGGAGCGGAGTCTCGCACTGGAGAGAGAATTTCGCCACTAAGGTCATCGAGACCAGACGGTGCAAATGCTGTAGCCTCAGCCCTCGGAGTCGGAAGAGGGTTGGTGTAGCGAGTATGTGTTTTTTGAGGGCTGTCATCTGGTAGTGTTTTGCTGCACACATGATTAGATTCGATTATATGTTAGGTTAAGCCTCCCTAACCGCTAAAAAAGTGTTTCAAAGAGATGAAGTCACCATTTAGTATGGAGGTGAGGGAATGCGGGATCTATGCAGAAGGGGCATAGAAACATTAGGTCGAGAAAGAAGTTCATGAAACAAGATAAAAGCTGAAGAAGAAATAGTAGGTGCTGAAAAACAGGACAGCAATGAACCAAAAAAAAGGTGGTCCGTAACATAGCAAAAAATATTTAATTTCAACAAAAATAAGGCCTACCCAATTCTCAGCTCGGGCCCTCCCTTGCTGCACACATGAATGAAATTAACAATGAATATGATACAATTGGGCTGAAATTATTCAGTGACAGGGTATCTTAGCTAGAAACTACAATGAAACGAAAGCGAGTAACTCTTCTATACACCTTGAAAACTCGCGATCGCACACAACATGGACAAGGCAAAAGTTTTGGTTTCCATGCAGAAAATTTTTCGCCACAATTTTTTTCGATGAACGGCCAAGAAAAAGCACGCCAAAAATCTCATTTATTTTAACCATACCCAAAGAGAGCTAAAACCGAGAACTGACTCCACTTCCACTGTTTGTGACCTCTTAAAACTTTCAAAATTTTAGCACATTTATTAATAATTTTAATTTCATGTGATAACATGACATATAACGTGAAGCTTCGGCGCGATTATGACAGACTAATTGGAGACGCTATTTATATACTTGGGTCGAATGTATAATAAATTAGATATGCAAGTTTAAGCTCCCTGTACACAACTAAGGTGTTCCATAAATAGAGAGGAAGAGGTCACTATTTAGTACGGAGTTGAGGAATCGGAGAAATCTATGTACAAGGTGTGTCCTCACACAAGATCCCTTGCACATAGAAACAGCAAGTTGGAAAATAGGTTCATGAAACATGATAAAAGTTAAGCAAAACAAATAGTAACGACTGAAAATATGACAGCAGCGAAAAAAATGATTGGTTTGCAACCAAATAAAAATCTTTTTCTATTACAACGGAATGACGGCATACCTAATCTTTAGCTCGGGACATCACGGTCGAATTTAGAATTTCGGTTTTGTGAAATGAAAGAAACTCAAAAGATGTAACAGGATTCGAACCCGCGACCAACAGCACTAGAGGTGAGCACTCTTACTACTACATCACGGTGCTCAGTGTAGTGGTCTGAACTTACTTCAGTTTGTGGGAGGTGGAGGGCGCCTTCCGTCTTCTCAACGAACCCTGCAGCAGCACCAACAGAATTATACTATGGTCTTCAAATCATTCGGTCAAAAAAGTACTTATATTTTCAAATAAAATGGGGTGAAAAATTAAGAGGTATGCTAGGTGTGTAGGGAATCGTTTCGAGGACAATAAAACAAGCCGATGAATGAAAAAAAAGGAAGAATTGATCTCGCTCAAAACATGATGCATTTGGATCCCAACAGATGCTCGACAAAAAATCAGAAACCCAATGAAATGAATTGGAGAAACCAAAAAATTCATCTTGTATTTTGATGCCTCACACTGACGAGTGCCAGTCTAGGTTCATGACCAAACCAGTTTATTCGAGTTTCACAGTGAACTAATCAAGACACAAGAGTAGAAATTCCCGTCGAGTTTTGCACCTGAATCGCCATGAACTATGGGCACTAATTCCCGTTGAGTTCATTAGTGAAGTTACCTCGAAAAATAAGTCAAGATTTCCGAGAAGTTCACAAGTAAAAATACCTCAAAAAATCGGTAGAGATTCCCGTTGAGTTTTACACGCTGAACTCAAACTGACTACAAGGATCTAACTCAAACTGACAACAAGGATCTAACTCAAACTGACAACAAGGATCTAACTCAAACTGACAACAAGGATCTAACTCAAACACAATAAGCATAAGCTGAACACAACAGAGGTAATTTAATTCCCGCCTAATATCGTACTGAGCTAAAACAAAACGAAGTTGAACACGTGGACTGCGATGGGTTGAACTGAAGTTCAATTTTCAACTTAAATTTAAAGTCAACGGCTGTAAACAATTTTATAAATACCAAACATTAACCGAGTCAATTTAATACCATTAATTTTAAAAGATGATTGAAACATTTATTTTCAACGACCTATCGATGGGCCGTTTTGCAACAACGTGTTAAATTCCTCCAATCTAGATCAGGGGCCTCCAAACTTTCCAACCTTAGGGCCATGCTGATCATTCAGCAAGTTACAAGGACCAAAACCGCTTTTACTTTCCAGCCATTATCTATTATTTCTGGAGTAGTCGCCGAGTACGCGCTATGAGGAGCATACGCTTGCAATATTCGCTAGTTCAATATCTATTGAGTATTGTTGTGGGCCGAATTTGGTCCGCGGGCCATAGTTTGGAGACCACCGATCTAGATTGAAAGAACCGAAATGCTGTACAGAGTTCGAGAGAGACCAGTAAGGAGACGAGACTCACGGTGGGTGTGGGCCGTGGGGCGATGGCGGTGAGTGGGCCGGAGTGTGCAGACCAGGTGTGCAGGGGGGAGCGCAGGCTGCGCAGGTCGTGGACCTGCACCTCTCCGCATTGCGTGCCCACGCACACCTGCAACACGGCCTGCTGTGTTACGACCTACACTGACCTGCTGTGTTACGACCTACACTGACCTGCTGTGTTACAACCTACACTGTTGCAACATACACTGACCTGCACTGACCTGATGTATCACGACCTGCACTGTTGCAACATTCACTGACCTGATGTATCACGACCTGCACTGACCTGCAGTGTCACAACTTCCACTGACCTGCAATGTCACACTCTGCACTGACCTGCAATGTCACAATCTGCACTGACCTGCAATGTCCCGACCTGCACTAACCTGCAGTGTTACGACCTGCAGTGTCACGACCTGCAGTGTTACGACCTGCAGTGTTACGACCTGCAGTGTTACGACCTGCAGTGTTACGACCTGCAGTGTTACGACCTGCAGTGTTACGACCTGCACTGACCTGCAGTGTCACAACCTGCACTGACCTGCAGAGTCACAATCTGCACTGACCTGCAATATCACGACCTGCACTGACCTGCAATATCACGACCTGCACTGACCTGCAATATCACGACCTGCACTGACCTGCAATATCACGACCTGCACTAACCTGCAATATCACGACCTGCACTAACCTGCAATGTCACAACGTGCACTGACCTTCAGGTTGTAACACTACCTCAAAATTCACCGGTGCCGTCAATACGCAGCTTGGCGTCACATCTACCAAGCAGGGTTGCTAGATTTTCTACGTTTTTTCTGAACAAAATTCTCCCATTTTTCTTCCATGGAAATAAAATTAATCCTCCCTCAGCCTCAGACAACACATGGAAATCACCAAATCACGAGTGATTTACGATGAATATTATTGAAACAAGGCAAAGCATGGATGCCCCCGTGCCAAAAAGCAACAGTAGGGCTGAACATCATCAAAACAAGGCTAAGTATGGAAGCCTAGATCCTGTCTCACCTTCAGGCCGCCGGGCAAAAAAGCTACAGCAGTGAGGGGAGAGTTGCATGTCACAACCTGCGCTGTTCTGTGGAGGCACGGCATATGTTGAACAAAATTTCAAATCTAGGTGTGTTGGCCAAGTTATACCAATAGCGAGCGCATTCCAAAACAAGGATGGCAAACTTCATTTACTGGTAACTGAAAGAGCATCCAAGCAACAATAAATGATAGGTAAGTTAATGTAAACAAGAAATTCTCTACGGTGCATTGATTAAATTATGATGGTGAGAATATTCTAAAATAAATCGGACACCTAACTAAATTTGTCGCTCACTGAAAGTGTCCTTATGTGCGTAATGGTGCATCAAACTGATGATTTAAGGGAAATTAAAATAAATGTGAGAAACACAACAAGATTCAATAAATGGGAATGTGAGATTAGATCATATCAGTAAGTGTATTCTGTAAATGTACAGGAAATTTCCTTTCATGGCAACTGAAAGGACATGCATATATGCAACTATTGTTCAGTTTAAGGAATAAATATCCATATCCATAGACACTAATATCCATATTAGGCATATCCAGTCGAAGAAAAAATACCAATAATACAAAAATTCAACACCCAGTTGTTCAAGAAAAATCTACACCCATATTAACAAAAACCACCCACTCTAGGAAAACTACACTTCCTTGAAAACCAACACACGTATGAACAAAACCAACACGTGTATCCCCAAAATCCACGCACTCTAGGCAAACCCACACCAGCACCAGCAGGCAGCTCAATTGAGGGAGTTGATGTTGTAAAAGACGACGTATTAACAAAAACCAAAACCTTTATTAACCAAAATCCACACACTCCAGGCAAGCCAAGACGCGTATTAACAAAGATACAGCCCACTGACTTGAGGGAGTTGGTGTTGTAGAAGACGAGCTTCTTATCGTAGCCGGCGGAGACGAGGAGCAGGTCGTTGATGGGGGAGAAGGCTAGCGCAGCACAGGGGGCGGCGTGCGGCTGCAAGAGGCGCGAGAGCTTGCCCGTGTTGCAGTCGAGGCAGGCGACGGCGCCGCTCCAGCAGGCCGCTCCCAGCACGCCACGCCGCACCGCGCTGTACTGCACCTGCTGCACTCCCCCCTGTCGTCATCGTGACGGGTGGTTAGGTGGTGGTAGGGTGTTGTTATGTGTTGTGTAGGGGTTAAGTATTATTAGATGTTGTGTTGGGGTTAGGTGTTATTAGATGTTGTGTTGGGGTTAGGTGTTATTAGATGTTGTGTTGGGGTACAGGTGTTGTGGTGGGGTGAGGTGTCGTGAATAAATGCAGTGTTATTTTATGAGTGTTATGGTTAGATGTTGTGTTGTTGTACAGATGTTGTGGTGAGATGTATTTTGTTTAGGTGTAATTAGATGTTGTGATGAAGTTAGGTGGTGTGTTGATGTCAATTGTCATGTAGCGGATAGATGCTGTGTTGCAGTCAAATTTGATGTTGCAATAAAGCATTACATTGCAGTTAAGTGCTGTGTTGCAAACACTGAATACGACACTGAAAGAACAAGATAGCCCTGGTTCTCCGCTTATATCCATTTGTTGTATGCAAAAATTACACACAAAACCTTGCTTGTTCACAAGCACCTTCAACAGCACATCCACACGGAGCTTGACAACTCACAGTTGGTCATTGAGGGGATTTTTGCCATGTGGGAGAGACACCGATGATTTGAGTAAACTGCACGAAAAAAAACCTAGGAAATGATCTCACTTGTTCCTTGGTGATGCGGTGGGGCCCAGTGACGGTGTTGCTGGTCAAAGAGAGCAGGTGAACTTCGCCAGCCTCACTGCTCACAGCCAGGTGCGAGTCGCTGGGACTGAACGCTATGTCCGTCAAGGCCTCTCCTTTCAACTGCACAACATCTTCATGTCAGCTTCCGTGCTAAGAATGTCATTAGCACTCATTGAACTCGTGAAGAAATTCATGGTTTTTCCTTCATACTTAAATGCAACAACATCTATGCTAAGATTGCCCTCAGTGATTTTTGAGCTCATGAAAAAATTTGTGGTTATTCTTTCAAACTTAAATGCCTGATCTGAATTTTCCTAAACTAACCCTCAACTTTACACCCATTTTACAACAGGTGACCAAATGGTTTCTTGGAAATTGAACAATTCCTTTTGTAAAGGTCTGAAAAATGAGGCAAAATATTTGGAGTTTTACATCATGTCCATTCATTAACACGTTAAGTGCGGCGGGTTAAACTGAAGTTCAATATCCAGCTCAAATTTAGAGTCAATTGTAGTAAAAATTTTTGAAAATAGCAAACATTGACTGGATCATGCTTTCATTTAACTTTCATTTAGTATTTATTGAAATTGAGTCAGTGACTGCTGGTCGGTCAGCAGCCTTATGAAAATCACCTAATGACCACCGGTGGGTCACGCCGCACTTGACGTGTTAAATAGATCATGCAAAAGCATGAGAACATTTGGGCAATGAAATTAACTTTACAACTGTGGGCGTTTCACTGATAGGCCTTGTGTGCAGCAAAGTGGTCAATGGATATGCTCTTTTACAAGCAAAATTAATTCAGTATGGCATTCAGTGAAAGAAACGACTAAAAAAAAGGAAAATTTAAGCATATTCACATATTTCCTCAGAATAATCAACAAAGAATAGAGTACTCAGGACTGAATGGAACAAGGGCAAATCAAGACTGTGTACACAAGTACTAATGCACCAGGCTTAGAATTCTAAGGCAACAGTTGTTCAAAATTCAGTCAGTTAAAAGTAATGGAATAAAATTTTAGAACATTGGAGGGCCATAGCTTGTGGCTAAGTGAATTAAAACCAGCATATTTAAAAGCTAGAATGTCATCATCTAAGTCAAACTGGAAGTGAAGTGACTATGTTTAATGCTGTTAGGAAAATAGGTACATTTCAACTAGGAAAAAAATGCCTGCACAGTGGAAAAGCAATTAAGAAAGTTCCACCTTCAAATTAGAGCAAATTACATGATTATGTGAATTGGCAATTAGCAAACCAATAAATTTACCATAACTCTCACCAGTTCCCAGAGATTTAACATCCCATTAAAAAACGCCTTGAAATGCATGTGTTAAAGTAGCACCAGAGTCACCAGACACAAACACACTAAGATGATACCTGAAGACCTAGATTATCAATGGCCGACCTGGAATGACTTTTTAGAAGCGAGTTGCTTGGCATCCCACACCACCACACGGCCTGACGACTCGGCCACAGCCAGGTAGCAGGCAGCCTTGTGAGCGTGGTCTACAGCCCGCACAACGCTGGTCTGCACACCCCAGAGTCAAATGATGAATTACAATAAGATACAATCTTAAATTGATTGTTACTATTTTTTTTGATACATTAGTTTAGAATATCCTAGACACCAAAAAACATTCCCAAGTAAGTAAAGAGACTTCTATATTTTAACATTAGTAAGTTCACAGCACCCTAGCCATAAAAAAATTATCTCAAGCAGGTAAGAAGAGAACATGTTATGGACTGGAAAAGGGGTAACCAGTGAAAAAAATGTGTTACTACACAAAATACCTAACACATTGAAAAAGCAGATTTTAATTTAGATTGTAAGTTGTTTAAGCTTATCTAACCATAACCTGGCACTTCAATGAGAGGGATGAAGGCATAATTTAGTGTGGAGTTGAGAGAATAGGGATTCTATGTACGAGGTGCGTTCCCACATAAGATCCCCTGCACTCAGAAACAGCAAGTTAACCCTCTACCGCCTAATTTTTCTACTCATATTGCCGGTATTATAACCACCGTTATTAGACGTGGCTCTAGCATCAGGTTGTCTCCAACATCACATTAGAAACGAACTGCAACTCGGCAGTGAACTTCAAAAAATACATAAGAGCATCTACTTGACGAGAAATAAAATATATTAGCAGTTTTATTGAGTGTACCCTGTGGGGAACGTGAGGCGGTAGAGGGTTAAGAAGGAAGTTTATTAACAAGGTGAAAGTTGAAGAAGAAAATAATAGGTAATGAAAAACAGGACAACAGTTATTAATAAAAGATAGCCCATAACAAAACACTTTATTCCAACAAAAAGAACATTTACGTAACACTCAGTTTGGGACATTGCATTCTCCCCTGGGAGCGCATATTGCTGTAGTTACAATAGTTGTTCTTATATTCCTGAAGGAACACAGAAGCAGTAAGTTAGAAAGGAAGAGAAAGAAAAAGGCAAAGAAGAGATAGAAAAGATGTCATAAAAACTGAACAAAAATGAAGTATGTACAAATGAAAATAAGTCCCAAAGAACAAAGGTAGCTTTACAGTGATCAATTTGAATTAATTATTATGAAGTAAGATTTAAAAATAAAGTTTAATTATTGTCCTGTAGAACAATTGTACAAGCTTTGCACACACAAAGTTTGCAGTCAAATATGAGAGAATGAAGCAGCTACAAATTTCATGTCTGACTCAATAATATCAGGCTCAAAAGAAGTGAGGTCAATGGTGGAAAAATTGTTTTTCTTCAGGCAAAAAAAGCATATCACAAAGTTAGTTCATTTTTTTTTCAAAAATTTACTCAGTCATACCTGCTGCCATTAAATAAATAAAAGTTACACATGAAATAATGATGTAATGAAGGGTGCAGAGCAGAATGCATTTCAAGCTTCTATCAAGAATACCAACAGTTTTGATTGGTAAATTGAAAAACTATAATAGAAGAAACCATGACTAAGAGTGCTGAAGGATATTCCATTTGATTCTCATGTAACGTTAAAAAATAATACAAATTCAGCAAGATTTATGACTGGCAATAAGCTACATACATGTAAATCCTATGCTATTACACAGCTTTGGCAGGAGCTGAAAGATATTTCATTATAGAAAAATGAAATGAATGGAGGAAAATTGCAATCACTTACAGCTTTGATAGGAGGTAACTCCAATGAAGAAGAATCTTTTATGGCCCTCAAGGAAACTTCCGAGCTGCCGCTCGAGAAACTTCCAAGGCATCCACCATCGTTGTTCCACGACACACTATGAATTGCTGACCCTGAAAGAAATCAATAGTGTTACTTGCTGGTGATAAAATTATAATTTTTCAAGCATTCCAATTCTGCCCAAAAATGTAGGTTCAAAATTCAATTGTGATACCTGCTTGTTTAATAGTTCTTAACTGGCTAAATGTATAGACATTTAATTTAAAGAAGTACAAGCAGAAGGCACAAATTTTCAAACTTTTTATTTCGTATTATCTTTAAAATTTAATTAGCTACCCAAAATCAATAAGGAGGTTATATTACTTGATGAACATTTACACATAAAATCTTTCAGAAATGCTAATTCTTCCAGCCAGTATATTAAATGTTTGTAACTGCAACATTCATGATTATCTAAATCTGAAGACATATAAAAGCAACTGATTTGTAACTCAAATGTACTACTGAAATCTGAACATATTACATAAGATGCAAGCAATGTAATGGCAGTGATAGCTTTTACTTTCAATTTTAAAATTTATTTGCAATTTATTTTTATTTTAATATCAAATTCTACTAAAATTGAAACAATTTTATATTAATTTTTTATAAGTTCATTCAGTGGTAGATCTTGATATCAAGTTGTTAATACTGTTGCATGCTGTTACTTGGCTGATAATGCTATATATATATATATATATATATATATATATATATATATATA
>JACJUY010004579.1:35602-45733 GCA_014220935.1 Platorchestia sp. MABIK | reverse complement strand
TTACTATATTCAATGCTAAATGCCTATATTTTCTACTGTCACTGCTAATGATTATATAAATATACAATTTTTTTTTTGCAAAACCCATTATAAATAATGAAAATCATTAAAGTTTCATATTTCTGATCAAAATTGGGATTTCTTCAATTGAGCAGAAGTTATATTTTGCCTACTATATAAAAGTTAGGATGCCTATACATCAAAAGATTTGAAGCAAGAAAGCAAGCAAGCTTGAATTGATTAACATGGATTCCTATTGGAGTGCACACCATGCAAGCAATCAAGCAAGCTAGAAAGATTGAAGGTTGGCTGAAGCAAGAAAGCAACTCAAAGATGGTTTCACGCTTGAGAGCAGCAGCAGGGAGCCTCTGGCAGTGTGCGGTGAGATATAGACAAGGGAGGTGTGTTACTCAATTCCTCCAGCATAAACTGAACTCCTTATATCTAAAGTTTATGCTGTACTGTGCCTTTGGAACTCTAGAGATCCAAAGTAGAGCGACAGATTACATGTTTCTACGCAATGGGATGAAATAGAAATGAAACTCAACATTACAAAAAAAAACACATGCTTGTGCTGTTTATTACTGTTATAGATCTCTCTCTATGACATTCAGGAGCACACTGGCTGTCTTTTGGTGTGTGATAGATCTGCCTGATATCTTTCTCTCTTGCTTGCTTTCTCCTTTTCAGTCTTTTGGTGTCTAAGCATCCTTACTTAGTATATCCATACGATTACTCAGCAAGAACCAAATTTTCCTTCTAAAAATACTACTGGTAAAACTTAGGAATCATTCAGGGAAAGATAAAAAGTAATGCAGAAGTGAATTCAAAATTCCCTCAGAATCATAATCAAGAAAACGTAAAATCAGCTATATTTTCCGTAATATATATTTTGATAGATTAACAATGAAGATAAAATTACAATGCTTAATGTGTTGGGCCAACCAAACAGCTAAATAATGGCTAGAAAACCATTTTATGCTCCACGAGTAGCTTGGAATGCTAAAATTTAATAGTGAAATCAAGATCATTACATAAAATTGGCATTAGGCTCTGAAATCAATAAGTAAAAAATAATATTAAGGTACAGTTACAAATAAAGCTATATTTTCTACCAAATGCTAGTTCACACAGGAATTATCCCTGTAAAACTAAAATGACTGACAGCAGTGTTCAAATAATAGAAAACTACTGCTTGTCAGTTGACGGTTAAATTCTCACCTAATTTGGAAGGAAATATCTGTTGAAGCTTGAAATCATTCAGATCCCATAATTTAATGCAATCACCACTAGTTGCCAACATTGTGACGGCAAAAATGATGCTCTTCGACTATCATTCGAATACTCCGCCTGCCATCAGCAAATGTTTACAATTTCTAATTTAAGGTAAGGATTGTTAAAATTTAGACTTGTTATTACCCTAAATTAATCCAGTGATTTTTCGACGTGAACATACTGATTTATGACAATCATTACAGCTTCAATGGGAAGCCAGAAATTACACTACAAATACGGTTATTAGCTTAATCAATCTATTTTTATCAGCAAATATCATATCGGCTTTTCTAGGGATAATAATAAGAAAAGATGCCAGATGAATATCCGATCCACAATTCGATCCAAATGTCTTCGCATATTATTAATCAGTATATGCAAAATGTTTTCCTCTGAAAAGTGGAATTTGGGCATTTATGAATGTAACATCGTAGCATTTGCAAAATAGAAGCTACCATTTTATATAATCACATATAGAAATAAGCCGTTGCAAGTTTGTAGCATAACGTCAAAATACACACATCAAGCAATCACGTAATTGACAGATTTTTTATATTGTATCTTCGAATCTTCAGGTGAAAAAGTTAAATATTTGTGGCCCATGCAATTCCTAGTGAGCAGCAATTTCTGGACTATCAGTCCATAGAATTTACTCGCTATAAACAAACGTCGGCATCTACGGATGCTTTATTTCCAATTGAAGCATGATACATATCACCTTTTACATTGGTTTTTCAAATGCCTAATAACTAATACCAGGACGCCATGACGCTTTCCCCCGGTCGAAGACCGGTCCCCATTTCAGACACCAGGGTAGAGTGGGGTATTGTGCTTAGAATTTTTCTCCTATACCCAACAGAGAAAATCGCCAACAGCGCCGAGACTCGAACCCGGGTCTCCACGCACGGAGTCAGGTCCGCTACACACACGGCTATGACGAGCTATGATGTATGCGTATCTATCATGAAGCTCAATACTTCTTGAACTATATTTCTAATTTCGCAAACTTCAAATATGAGTAAAGAGAAAAAAAAAATCGAAGGATATTAGCTAATTCATTTCCTGTAGCCATTCGCCAGTAGAATCACACTTCAGCACTAATACAGTTGATAGGGTGATATATAACTGATCAATGATAGCGTCAATATCAATTTTTCCTATAACCTTTAGAAATTTGTTTGTTGATGAGAAGTAAAATAGAACGCTGTGTTATCATACTAAACTATGAATAAAGGATCAAAATAAATAAACGTAAGGTAAAACATATTAATGTACCCACTTGAATCTACTGCGACGTTGTACTCAATCGCTGTAGAGAATTTTCTTTAAGATCGTCAGCGTACCTCAACCCAGTGCTACAACCAGCCGAAAATTTTTTGGGGGGGAGGGTCGAAACATTAATTTTGAGCAATCTTTTTATTCCTTCACTTAAAACGGTGACTGGAACTGGCTCCCAGCTCAACATTTCGGGGGGCATGGCCCTCATGGCTCCCCCCTGGCTGTGCCACTGCCTCCACCCATTATATTCGAAAGCTCGTACAATGTACCACGGCTGGATTTCCAAATATTTAAAATAAAAACATCTTTGTCCTTAAAATAAAATATATCTACGACTACCCCAGTAGGCACTGCACGTACGTTTCTATATCCAACAATTTAAATAGATGTATGAAAGTAAGCGTTATCTGAGTTTAGGATTTATAACCAAATCATTTCACTTATCAGCATCTTAGGATGCTTTATTTCCAATCAAGCCTGATACATATGGTCTTAAGCATTGGTTTTTCAAATGTCTTATAACTAACACTATATTTAGAACACCATGACGGTTCCCCTGTGAAGCCGGTACCCATTTCCGACACCTGGGTTGAGTGGGTATTGTGCTTGAGCTCTCCCTTATACCCAACGGGGAAAATCGCCGCGCCAGTGCCGGGATACGAACCCTCGTCTCGAACATGCAAGGCCGATCCCTTAACCCCTGTACCACTGTGAGTGGTATGATGAACAAGCGTAGAAATTTATATCTGCGTGGATGCCGATTGATTTGTCTCAGAAGTGCTTGTAGGTGCTATGTTATTCATAAATTACTTTTGGCCTACCTTTGCTCATTACCTGAAAATCATTTAAAATCATTATAGAATGATATTTTAGTCTGTTGTGGGGAGTGTTTCATAGCTTTATTCCTTTTTTAACTTATAGGAAACTTTCTCCTAACCATTCTCCAGTAGAATAATTCTTAAAGTATTATAAGCTTTCAGTTCTTTTGGTTAGGGTAAAATTTCCAATGTAAAATATTTGTACTCTTTTTCTCAATAACATAATTAACCCCTGACACGGTAAGTCCACCTTTAATGGTTTGCCACTCAATTAAGGCAAGATATTTTAAAGGCAAGTCCACCTTTCATGGTTTGCTGCGGGGGTCATGGCACCCTCTCGTAATGTTGAGCTGGAGGCCAGTCTCAGTCGCCGTTTTTAAGTAAAAGAATAAAAAGATTGCTGATAATAAAAGTCTGCGCCTCCTCCGAAATTTTCGGGTGGCTGCTCCCCTGCTACCTAGTAAAACACCTCCACGCACCAAGCAAACTATATGAAGATAAAAGGCTATTGACCGGTGCCAATTGACGAATAAATCGCTTTTAATCATTTGCCATGTTACTTCGTTCTTGAATGATGAACTGTAGGCGATCGGAGACAGCAAAAATTAACGTTGGCGGCTGATTTTGATTTTCATGATGGACTTCAAATAAAGTAGGGATTTTCATGCTAAGGTTGATGCCTTCTTCTCACTTATTCTTCATCGAATTTTGAATTCGGAGACGATGCATGCGTTTGAATTTCTAAGACAAGAGGTGAATCACACTGCCGTTCAACGACATTCTATTGAATTTTTTCTAAGCACGTTATTTTCGTGCATCCGCAATGACACAAAAGAGCATCAACCAATAAACCAAAGTGAGCAAAGTGGCTAACCTAAAATATATTGGTTTACATCATTGTAGCAATGTGTTTTTCTCTGTTTTTTGCAATGTACTTTTTAGTAAAATACATCGAAATCTAGACGACGGGAACACTTCCTCTTTTGCTCCTCTTCACTTTTACAATTTCACGAACTTTTCAAAATTAATGCCGTCATACCTGGTAACACGGAATGTTCTTAATTTGCACTGCATCATATTTGCTATTTTTTGGGAATTTGATTTCCAATTTGTTCACTTTATGGCTCTTAATTTGCTCTGAAACAATAAATCTTGAAATATTTCTTTTTATCCATTCCAGAAATGTGATGTGTGAATAATTTGTTTTTAAAATCTCTGATATGTAATCATATATAACCATTTCGTGTGTTATAATAATCAATAAAATAATTACAAAATTTGCCCAAGTTTTACTAAATTTTTTTAGCAAATTTATCTCTGAAAAAAACCCAGCAGCTTGATGGTTAACTCATTTGTCCGAAATTTGGTCGATACTCGTGATCTGTTTGATTTGGATCTTTTCCAGGTAAGCCCCGCCACTAATGCAACACATAAGTTCACCAACTTGTAACTTTCAAAATAATGCCCTTATCGACTTCAAATTACTCTCAAACGAAAGGATGTTTGAAGTCGATAGGTGCATTATTTCGAACGTTACAAGTGGGTGAACTTATGTTTTGCTCTAGAGGCGGCACTTATCTGAAAAGATCCTCTGATTTTTTAAAGAACGTAAATTGTTTAAAATACGATTCATACGCGTAAATAAATCCCTTCGTCTGGACTACGTATTTTAACGCATAAAACTCCTGGAGCTCCTCGACACTATTATATGTATGATAGGAATTGAAGGATAATAAAACGATCGTCAGTTCAAAAGTTCACTTCTTTTTCAAGATTTCGAGAGAGAATACATTTTATTAGATTTTAGTACAGACTACAGATACATCAATTACAAACTAGTATACGGGAGGGCTAGAACAGTATTACTGTTCGATGCGTCACCGTTGACCTAATGTTGACCGTTGTCGGTAAACGCATTCAGAAGTGCACAGAATAGAGTTATATCTGCCAGAATGGAGTTATATTTACCAGAATGGAGTTATATCTACCAGAATGGAGTTATATCTACCAGAATGGAGTTATATCGACCAAAATGGAGTTATTTCGACCATGATGGAGTTATATCTACCAGAATGGAGTTATATCGACCATGATGGAGTTATATCTACCAGAATGGAATTATATCTACCAGAATGGAGTTTTATCGACCAAAATGGAGTTATATCGACCATGATGGAGTTATATCTACCAGAATGTAGTTATATCGACCAGAATGGAGTTATAAGTACCATATATATGCTGATGTGCGTATGAGTACCGAAAAATTTTCTCTGCGCGTTGTTTTTAATCATACCCAAACGTATTAAAATGATAGAAAGATTCATACATGTTAAGCTCGTGAGAAAATAACCCTTCTAATAACTCGACATACGTAGTTAGAAAATATGGCTTGATATATTGGAAAGTTTATCTCCGTAAGAATGCACCGAAATGTTGAAAAAATATGAATGAAGGCAAGGTTAAACGATCGGGAACTCTCTTTCTCGATTAATTAAGCTCCTGAGTATCACAAATTCCATCTTTTTCTTATTAAAGAATAGCATTAGAGTATAACATCCACCTACAACGCCATTTTAGTGCGTGGCTAGTGAAATCAATAGAGAAAGTCTGCGAGTGCCGCAACTGTGAATGCCATGTCTAACTTTTTCGCCGCCCGCATGCAGATTTTTCGCCGCAAAGTAATTAAATCGGTGGGGCGGCGAAAAACCTATATGCTCCGGTGAAAAAGTTTGACTGGGTAAAATTCCTCAGAACTCCAGTTTTAAACTCCTTAAAATTATGCCTCCTCTCGGATTTCTAAACGATCAGTTTCAATAACTAATTCTCTTTTGGCGTCGAAAAAAGACCGAAGAAAAGCATGCAATATCGAATGAATCGCAGAAGATCAATGAACACTTTGTGTGATACTCGATTCACCTCTGTGGTGTAGTTAAAGGACTGAAGAATGTTCTTTTAACATATTCATGTGTTCTTTTAACATATGTTCTTTTAATAAATTGAAGATTGTTCAATTTATTGAAGCAATTCATGAGACGACTAATATTTTGTGACTACTGCGAAATATTTTTTGAGGAAATTTCGTACGCTTGTAGTAAAAATCATAAAATTTAACAAGCTATAACAATACATACATAATATTGTTGCTTCATGAATCAATTTTTGAACAATACTAATACGCACTGTTACTATAATTATTATTATTATAAAAATTGTTTTTTTCTTTTGGCATGCGTGTATTTCTGTAGTTATTGAGATGATTTCTGAAATGGCAAATTTTAAGTAATGATAAGATGGAAAATTTTTTTTCCGAAAGTATTTCAATAAATTCTTCGTAAACAACATTGGCACAACAACGCGCCTCTGTGTCTGAAAAGAGCGAAAATAGGTTAATTCGATTCTAGTTGAACCTAAATTTAGAGAGGTTTTTTATACCTTATTAATAACCTGCTAATGATACAAGTCTAACCTATGATAATCACTATTTAAATACAATAAAAAAAAACTTCACCGCGATTGGGATACAAGTCTTACCTATGATGAATAGCATCACTATTTAAATACAACCAATAAAAAACTTCACCGCGATTGGTGCGGATGAAATCTAGAGTATGTGTACTTACTAGATAGTGTGATTGCAATACAAGTGCTAGGAATCATTTTCATTCATTTGGTGATCTGTGAGTCCCAGACTTCCTAACCTAGGTGTGTTTTTTTCGAGAGAATTCCTATTGCTTCGTACACGTTTCAGCTGAACCTCAACTTGATGGTTCATCTTTAAAAACTGTCGTAAAATTACAATTTTCCTTAAAATCAATAAATCACTCTGAAGGGTTTGCTCCTTACTGACTATGTTGTTGAAATTATGCTACCCTTAAGGCTACGATATGTACAATGATTGTCTGGCAATTCTGCGACATGATTGGATTAATTACGCGTCTTAATTATTCGATACCTTCGAGTGACGCGCTCCCCTCGATCGAAGTGAGAAGGGTAGACTTGAAGCTAAGTTACCAGATTGGTTTTTTTTTTACGGGTAATTTTATTCAAATTAGTACCTTTTCGAATGAATTTTGGTTTTATTACGGGTAATTTTATTCAAATTTGCCCCTTTTCGTTTAAATTTTAGTCTTTCACGAAGGATTTTATCCAAATATGTCCCTTTTCTTAAAATTTTGATCAAAAAACAGCTCTCAGCATCTATAGGCTCCGTACGCTCTTGAGTTAGAAATTCTTACATTATCCCCGTTTTTTATGCATCACCTTCCGAAAAAAGAAGGTTTCTTAGTATTCTCGCTTCCGAACTCTGACCGATAATTTCACACGAACGAGACCTCCGGTCTTCAAATGATGAGTGCTCTTTAGGGCTACATTTTATTCGAATTGAAGGAAGATTTGGAGTATTTTTTCCAGTAAAAGGCCAATCTGGTGACTTAGATTTGAGGGCAGACCAAGGCAAGAATCGAATACTAGCCACACAAGTTTGCGGTGGTACAGGGAGTCACGATCGAAGTGATAAAGGGAATCTCATTCCCTAGATGCAAGCAAGTTAGACCAAGGGAAGAGTTGACTACAAGAGTTTGTTGATACTAGGAATCTCAATTATAGGTTATTGAAGGGAGTCTTAGTCAAAAGTAACCGAAGTGAACTATGTATTCAAGGCAAGTCATGCATATCAAGTCGGAATATGTATACTGAAGTATTATTAGTTGGGTAAATATCATGGACTTGCTTGCTGATTTCATCTCGCATTTGGTGCCATTAGTAACATTTAGTTCGCGTAGAGAAGAATGCGTCGATTTGTAAGACTGAACAATCAAAGGTACAAGAATTGCTCCTCAGTTCTTCGTGTAGTCAAGAAAATAAGAATCTGCCTGCTGCAACTTGCATGGAACACAAAAAAGACGCATGTCTTGCTTGCGAGTAAAAAATACGAAATGATTCACGAAAATCCGTGTGAAACACTGTCTCATTTTCTAAATGAATCATGCTTTATGCAGAAATCCTCGCATCTCTGACAAGAATTCCACTGTTGGTAAGCGAAATGCCCTCGTATTTGCCACTTCAAACTGATCATTAATAAACTCTTGGAAGGTACGAAATTCTGAAGAGTCGCTGAGATATCACAGTGAAAAAGAGCACTTCAAGAGGGAGGAATAGTTGAGAGGAGCAGCACTGTTATACCTCACCATGGGCGGGATCATTAGAGTATTTTCGGTAGTTGTCGGGAGCAACCAGCTGCGTAAATTCTTCCAAGTCGCTGAACTTATTCGTTCCCACAAGTTGCTATACTCAAATATGTCCATGGTACTAAACTTAAGAAACAATCTACTGCTGTACTGCTCATGGTAAACAAATTGTTTAAGACAACTTGCCCATGCTTCGACTTATTTAAACTACAATATTCGTACCTATTTTTTATTCAAAGCAACAATCAAAACATTCTGGACTACAATTTTCCTCAAGTAGGTTTTAAAAAACATCATGGTTCGAAACGTTTTGATTAGTGCCCACAGCGTAGCCACGACGACTTGCAAGAACTTACGCTGCGTTTCTTACGCTGACCTTAAATGCTCTGACTGTCCAGCCCCCTTAACTCTAAGTCTTATTGCTACGATTGTGTCTTAACAACTACGAAGAAGATGCATGCGTTGGGGCTCTAGGAAAATAGATGACAGACTCTAACATGAACACCTTGACTGCTGCGGGTTAAACCGATGTCAAAATTCAATTGAAATAAAAGTTAATTTGATTATTCATTCCTGTATATGACATGCCTTAAATCGATTGCCATTTCGTTTAGCTGTGATTAAGCATACATGAAAATGAGTTGTAGCCACCGATGAGTCTAGCCCCATTATGAAAGTTCCTTTAGTGACCACCGGTGGGTCACGCTGCAGTCAACGTGTTAAGCTTCATTCAATTTGTGATTATCCCATACACGTATTTCCGTACACACACAGTCACGATGAGGAACATGTACCATTAAGTTGAAGTGAATAAATGAAACCACGAAATGTACGTAGGTATTAAAAACGTAGTTGAATCGCTCAAAAAGGATAGCATTCAAGTATAAAAATCTTCGAAAACATTTCAGTAGAATAGGGAACTCTAAATGAATAAACGCTAGAATTTATTGCGCTATGATAACATTCGCTAGGATAACATTCAAGGATCAAAATCTTCGAAAACAAATGAGTAAAATAGGGAATTCTAGATGAATGTGCGCTAGAATTTATTTCTAGTCATTTAATTTGGACACACATTTAAAGTAAGCGAAATAGATCTCAACCCACAATAAACAATAACAAATGTTACATCACAGTTGTAATTCTTAACCTTCAATAGAACTCGAAATCACCGGTGCTGAACAGAGCATCCAAACAAAGGAGATGCATTTCCTCACTCATTTTAAATAGATGCGCTCAAACATTTAATTCTCTTCCAACAAATTAGCATCAAAGACAATCTAATGGTCAATTACCAAAGACCTGCAATTTGAGGCAACTCTTAAACGAAATATATGATATCTCTTCCACACATACATCAACTCGACTCGCAATCTAGCTCACTCTACACAATTATAAGTAGAATTTTATCAGCTACCGAAAAAAGGTGCATTACAGTCTCCAACTCAGTAAAAATTTCACATACTACACAAAAGAGATCGATAAAAAAAAAATACGCCTGTGTTTAATTGGTGTATCCAACTTGTATTATTTCAAGAATCAACATTGTATATTGCATCCAACTTGTTTTACAA
>JACJUY010004579.1:8627-26833 GCA_014220935.1 Platorchestia sp. MABIK | reverse complement strand
CTAGTATCCAATGGCTGTCCTGTGCTACCGGCCAGAAGGGAGACCTGCCCCTGCGCCTTAAAGGGGCCGGCGTGCCCCGTATTCAGGGGCTTAATCGATGACGCATTCATGTGACCCCTCGCCTCTCAATGGAACTCGAGAACGCGTCATGTTTCTGGAATGATGCTTCAATAATTTCCCATCAGGAGTTCAGAATGTGTCATACTCGTGGAATGATGCTGCTATATCTTAATTCGGAGAGTTCTGAATGCGCAAATATAGGGGAAGGATTAATAATTTAATAACTTCCATGACGAGTTTTGAACGCGTCATATTCCTGCAATGTCACTTCAATAATTTACTTTCCTGAGTTCAGGGTGCGTCATACTCCGGGAATGGCGCTTCACAATTTTTTCCTAAGGATGATTTTGTTAATATGAAGTAAAGAAGATTAGAAAGTTAGTTGAGTAACAAAGTTCATACATTCCTTTGAATTGTGCTTGTAACTCGGGAAATATTGCAAATACTTTTAGTACAAAATATTTGTTGGTTGATCGAGAGTTCTCCTCGAGAAATGGACGTTCAATGGAAAAAAGAAAATAACTCATATAAGAGTTGTTTTCTTTTTTCCATTGAACTTCCATTTTACAATTGCCTACTCAATGCCTTTTCATTTATAGCATGACTATAAAGCTCTGGGTAAACTGATTTTATATATAAATAAATGAAATTTACTGAGTTTGTAGGAAAATAACAGAATTCACGAATTTATTAAAAAAATTAATTAAATCTACTGATTTTGTAGATTTGGAATTAAATTCACTAATTTAGAAAAAAGTTAATTAAATGTACTGATTTTGTAGAAAAATAATTAAATTCACTAGTTTAGTGAAAAAGATAATTAAATCTACTGATTTTGTAGAAAAATAATTAAATTCCTTAATTTAGTTATAAATGAAATGAATTTATCAATTTTGTACAAAAATAAACTACATTTGATCGGCGTTTCGTGGTAAAAAAAGTCGTTAGTGATCATGGTAGTAAGCTCAAAAAATGAAAAAACACCTAAAAGTTCGATGAAAAGTTCAATAACATGAGAAGAAAACACAAAACTTTGTGTTTAGTTTTGTTGATGCTCGCAGATGTTAAAACTGACATTGTACCGCGCCGAACATTAAGTTAAAAAAATATGCCGTTAATAGAAGTAAGTTTATGCAAATAGGGAATGTAAAAATACTTTGAAAATATTTTTAAAATAGGGAATCAAACGCAGAAGTTTTGATTACAATTTTGAAGTAACAAGCTTTTAAAATCAAAACATTTGCCTCGGGATGCGAAGAAATGAAGGATATGAATAAATCTTCAATAACGGAATTGTTAGCGTTTCATCGATGAAAACACGCTTGTGTAAAATCAATTAAACTTGGAGATTTGTGTCCGTAAATTTACGTCAGTTGTCACCCAGCGCTTAGATGTTCCGTGTTCGAGATGACTAATTTTCAGTAGTTTAAGAATCATAAAATATGAGTGATGTGTGAGTCATAGATTGCTGTGTAGCGAGCAAAACATCCTATTTATGCAAAAAGTAGGATAACATCCTACTTTATTTATATTTTGCCATAGAATGTAAAATATTCAAATCGGTGTTATAAGGACTAGGTATCCACAATACCAGCGGCCTTATCTGTCCGGTGATTCGCGCTGGAAAGATTGGAGAGAATTCTCCAATTAAATCTCTGGTAATTTGCGCTTCTATAATGTGAAATCTTCGTGAAGATAATTAAACTAACGCTCCAATACGAGTTTCTTATTGAAAACCTTACCTTCGGCCGACTAGCGGTGATCTGAAAATTATTACAGCCGAAGCAAGGCTGGAGAGGTGATACAACCGTCAGAGGTTCTCAAAATTAGCCGCAAGAGCTGATCCAACTACTGCCAGAACTGCTAAATGGTCCGCACTTCCCCTTGTTCAGTGAGTTTGGGGACATATCAAAACCCCCCATCCCTGACATCAGAAAAAGTTGAAATAAAAAACACGTAACCTGAGGGTTGAACCGAAATAGAGAATAATTAATCAGTTGAGATGAATCCGAATAACAACAACCAAGCAACCAAACAAGCAAGCAAGGTATCCTTCACCTCTAAAAAAATTCTCACAGCCTTAAATGAACAAATTTCATGTTTTTGGTGTTCGATATAACAACTATTACATCGAAAACAACAAATGAAAAAAATTAACCAAATAACATCTGTTTTATATACATCAAATGTTTGGTGTTCGATATAACAAATATTCTTCCGAAAACAACAAACAACAGAATCACAACTGTCTGATATCCACAAACAGTTCAACTGTTTACACCTCGCCCCGCAAAAAACTGCAAATCATTTCCAAAGTGTAAAACATTTTTCAATACAGTAATGGTTACCTTCACGGTGAGTGTGCAGAGATTGAAAAAACCTCGCAAGTCTGTATAATGAAACTTTCTAATTTGAGCAAAAGAGGTCACCTTCAACCAACAATAATCTCGAGTTTTTTTTAAGTTGGAGTCGGTGTTCCATTCATGAATTCGGCTTTTCGACTAATTTGCGAGTGCGGCGCTGCTTTTTGCCTTTCTGTCAGAACAGGAAGTGAGCGTAATTTTATTTAATCTATAGACTCAGGTCTAATGAATGTTCTAGCGTACACGAGCCGACAAAAATGACGAGATGAGATTTTCCTTCAAATCGGTCCTAGTTGTACTCGCAGTTAAAATATTCTTGTGTTTAAGGGCGTCGCAGAGACGGACCAATCAACCAAATAAACAAGCGAGCACCCAACCAAAGAACCCACCAACCAAGCAACCAACCAAACAAGCAACTGAACAAGGAACCAGCCAACCAAACAACCAAACAATCAACCAACCAAGCAGCCAAACAAGCAAACAACCAAACAAGCAACAACTCAGTATCATTATACAGTGAGCACGCCCGCAACGAACGGTGTCGCTGTAGGTGGGTGCGGAATGACGTCATGCGGACAGAGTGCAGAGTCAGTCATTCTGTGTCAGCTCTAGTGCAGGTATGTGCACTTTGTAGTTATTTCGTTCCAAGTTCTACTGTTAGCTTTGAATTTGATTTTGTAGCTAATTCGTTCTTAGTTGTGAATATAATTTTGTAGCTAATTTATCCTTAGTTTTGAATATGATTTTGTAGCTAATTCGTTCTTTAGCTTTACTAACTTTTTCGAAATAAACTGTTTTTTTCTTTTCTTTCTTAGTTTTGGGGTTAGTTTTGAATTTGATTAGTAACTCAGTCGTGCTCAGTCTTCTAGTCAGTTTTGAATGTGAAATTGTACTTAATTCTGTAGTTAATTTCGTAGACAATTTGGTAGTTGATTTTGTTGTTCATTTTGCACTTCTGAAACACTACTGGATTTTTGGTTAAAATTGCCAGTTGGAGTTAATCGTAACTTTGCTTTGCTTGTTCGTTGCAACACATTGGTTTTTAAAAATAATGATCATCAAAACACTTTCGTAATTTCGCAACCTTTATTCATCGCTCTACGTCAAGATTCTTCATTGCTCTATATCGCAACGTTTTTTCATTGCTCTTTATAATATCATTGGCGAATGAGCATACAACATTTCTGCACTTTCCTATCACTTCATTTTACCTCTTTAAATAGTACAACATTACTACACTTCACATCACTCCATTTTGCCTCGTAGGAATAACATTAGCGCGCATTTCCTGCAATTTTCCAGGACTTACGCAACACAAAAAGCCCCGTAGGAATAGCATTGACCAGTCAGGCCAAGGAAGTAAGGCGGCCAAGGCCAATCTGGAAACAATCTTCGGCTGCAGCGCTGGCTACCGTCACGCGATCTTGATTGTCGGTGGAGCGTGGTTGTTGGTTGCTGGTGGAGCGTGGTTGTTGGTTGTCGTTGGAGCGTGGTTGTTGGTTGTCGGTGGAGCGTGGTTGTTGGTTGTCGGTGGAGCGTGGTTGTTGGGTGCCGGTTGTCGGTGGAGCGTGGTTGTTGGCTGTCGGTGGAGCGGGGTTGTTGGGTGTTGGCAGAGCGTGATTGTCGTCGGGTGTGTGCGATGTATGCATGGATTGTTGGCGGTTTAGAGTGATGAGGGATAGTTGGTGACATGAAGCGGGCCCGGATTGTTGGTGATGCTGCATAATGATGACAGTGAAGTTCCTAAAATAGTAAATGTGAATGAAAATTAAAGCGCGTAATAACCAAACACATAGCGCTATTAACGTGCGACGTAAAACGACGAGCAAAAATTAATTTTCTGACCTAGATAGAAAAATAAGAGGAGTAATATCTTATGGATTGCAATAATATCATGAGTACAATGGAAATAAAGATCCATACGCTAGATTAAAGGCAAGATATATCCGTAATAATGAGTTTTATGGAGTCGTTCAATTTCATTTAAAAACTGTCAAATAATTAAATTTCAGTTTTGTTTTGTCTATATTTAAAAAATGTGTTAGATAATTGTGTTCCATCTGTAAAACTCACGCAGTTCTGTTCCAGCCTGCTGGAGCGAATCATTTTATGCTTTCCTGCGTCCAGCACTTCGGTTTCCGCTGTATTCACTTTTTTGTGGTGGTATTTATACCGTCAACAATTTTAACGTTCTGGTGTTGTGCCAAAAATTTCTTGACTTTAAACACGCATAAAATTTTATTCTGGATTAGGAAAGATAAAAAATTCAAAGCGATCATTCGTAATTTGAATTTTGGTAGGCATTTTTTTCCTACTTAATTTTTCCAGTATCCCCTGATCCGTGCTCGCAATTTCGCCCTACTTAACGATCACAATACACGTGCCTGTTATAAATATGTCTCTATGAATAGTATTGGAGAACGATGATATTTTTTCTAACCACATTATCATTGCTTATGTTGATTTTGATCCTCTACTGTCCAGAATAGCTTGGCCATTTTTAAAAATTAATGGGTCTAATGTTGGGATCTTTTCCAGGTAATCCACGCCACTAATACAACACATAAGCTCACAAACTTGTAAATTTTGAAATAATGCACCTATCGACTTCAAATTGCTCTCAAACAAAAGGTTAAAACATTCTTTCGTTTGAGAATAATTTGAAGTAGGTAGGTGCATTATTTTAAAAGATTCAAGGGAGTGAACTTATGTGTTGCATTAGTTGACGGGCTTATTTGGAAAAGATCCTAAGGGTTTTGTGGTTATCAAATTTAATTTATTGTTTTTCTAAATTGATTTTCATTCTTTATCGTCGAGTGACTAACCTGCAACGACTAATTTCAAATTGGTTTTAAAGAAAGTTCCAATACAATTCAACTTCTCGATTTACTTCTAGTTACTTACAAACTTTGCCCAGTTCTGCTAACTAACCTTGTTTTGTTAACATCTATGCTATTTTAGTATTTATCTATATTTTAACTGTACAATCCTCTTAACAAACTACTCTGACTCATCAAATTCTCCCTTGTTCTTACTTCCTAATTTGAATTTGTCTTTATCAAACCAAATACTAACGAACATTACTTCACCATACATCTCCATCAATCCTACATTACTTCACCAAACATCTCCATCAAACCAACATTACTTCACCATATTTCTCAATCAAACCAACATTACTTCACCATATATCTCCATCTAACCAAGTTATACCGAACACAACTTCACCAAACATCTCCATCAAACTAAGGACTACCGTACAATACTCCACCATATACCTCCATCAAACCAATATTACCTCACCAGATACATCCATGAAACCAACATTACCTTACCATATATCTCCATCAAACCAACATTATTTCACCATACATATCCATCAAACCAATATCACTTCACCATACATCTCCATCAGACCAACATTACCTCGCCATTCATCTCCATCACACCAAGTACTACCGAACATCACGTCACCATCCCTCACAGTTCCATAAGACTCACAAGCGCACCAAGAGATGGTGAGCACTTTCCAGGACCTGGAGCGCCGCTGCCTGGAAAACGAAGCAACACAAATGACGTCTCTGGAGAAATGCAAGTGAGACAGACGGCCTCCAGAAACACAATGTGCTCCAGTTTGTTTTGCCTGAGGGGAACGTAACTGTGAGGGGAAACTGGGGGTGAGGGGAAACTGGGGGTAAGGGAAACTGGGGGAAGTGAAACTGGGGGTGAGGGGAAACTGGCTTAGAGGGGAAAGAACTCATTACACAGAAAGAATGGCCGGGCTTCAGTTATTGTAGGGCGGCGATTCAGTTATTGTAGGGCGGTGCTGCAGTTATTGTAGGGGGGTGCTGCAGGTATTGTAGGGCGGTGCTGCAGTTATTGTAGGGCGATGCTGCAGTTATTGTAGGGCGGCGCTGCAGTTATTGTAGGGCGGCACTGCAGTTATTGTAGGGCGGCGCTGCAGTTATTAACTTGAACGACAAAACGCTGGAGCTCCTGGCTTGGTCAGTCATTTATATAATGACCCAAGTTCCGTTTTGAACTTGATCGCGTGTTTTTTACGGGGCTTTGGTTTTTGGATAAAGGATGATGTCAGGAATTGCAAACAGTGTAATGTAATTCCCTTCGTGAAATTCTGAAATACATGATGAAAGAATTGCTTTTTTATGAGTATATATCGATTTTATTTGCAATAAACGTAAATGCTGGCCTAGATCGTGTAGGCCTAGATCGTGTAGGCCTAGATAGTGTAGGTTTAGATCGTGTAGGCCTAGATCGTGTAGGCCTAGATCGAGTAGGCCTAGACCGTGTAGGCTTAGTTCGCAAGGGACCAAAATGTTAACGGTTGAAACAGTGACGGGAGCGTGCGAGGGAGAGAGGGAATGAGAGGGTAAGCGAGAGGGAATGAGAGGATATGAGAGAGGGAGTGAGAGGGTATGCGAGAGGGAATGAGAGGGAGAAAGGGGAATGAGAGGATATGAGAGCGGGAGTAAGAGGGTATGAGAGAGGGAATGAGAGGGAGAGAGAAGGAATGAGCGGGAATGAGAAGGAGAGAGTGGGAGGAAGGCAGGAGGACGTACCTGTGTATATTGATTGGCCAGAGACACCTGAGGGCCGCTCGCTCCCGTCGCCGGTTCTCTTTAACGTAGCTCAGCGCCGCGTCCCCTCGGCTGGCTACATCTTAGCGCACCGTGTTTGGTGGTCGATTGTCATTAGAATGTAACTTAGTTTAAGAATCCTTAGCTAAAAAAAAGTTTGGTGGTCGATTGTCATTAGAATAAAACTTGGTTTAAGCATCCTTAACCACAAAAAAGGTGAGGTGGTCACTTTTCGTTAGGCTATTACTTAGTTTAAGCCTCCGTAACCACAAAAAAGGTTTGGTTGTCGATTGTCATTAGAATGTATCTTAGTTTAAGTCTCCTAAGCCACAAAAATGTGTTGTGGTCGCTGGTCGTTAGACTGTAAGTTAGTTTATGCCTCTTTAACTACAACAAAGGTGTTCCCAAGAGAGGACGGATGTAGGCATCATTTAGTGTAGTTGTACAATTTAGGCGCAAGTTGTATTCTCACTCAAGATCCCCTGCGCGTAGAAATAATAAGTTGAGAAGGAAGATTGTGTAATAAGGTAAATAGTGGAAATTGATCACTAGGGGGCTCAGAAACAGGACAGCACCGAACCTAAAAAGACGTTCCTTTGTGCAACAAAAAACCTGCGCTATTTCAACGTAAAAGAAAACCGAGCAAACTTTTGGCTCAGGACCTCACATTTTCTTCCCTGCAGCGCTGATGCCCACGTATATGTGAGGCCCGGATGGCGCTACCTCCGCCGGTAGGTACCATAGGAGAAGTGAGGTAGCGGCCTTACATTGACTTGTCCTGGAATGCGTATCGGCAATATAGTTTGGAGGAGTTGGAACTTTTCTAAATGGAATTTACATTAATACATCTTAAGATTGAAGTTCATCACGTGATAAATTACAATGAAATTCATTCAACATTTCTTTACTGAACAGTGTTTCAATAAAGAAATGTTGAGTGAATTTCTTCGTAATTTATCCCGTGATGAACTTCAACTGTTTCGTAAAGTAGAGAAATTAGAAAAGACATCAAAAGATTATTGAACACTTGAAATGACTAAATATTATTTCAGCAGTAACTGAGCTAGAAATGGTTGACAGAACTGAGGGGTGATTAAAGTATAGTCACTACATATACAATTGTCGTATCCCTCTGAGGAGGATGGTTGATTGTATGCGCCGAGTGAGTGCAGACAGTGGCTTCTCTGAACGTAGTCGATTTTCGAGTTGCGTACCACTATTTCCTGTGAATTTCAGTTTCTGCGAGGTTTAAAAACTGTCCGAGTTATTCGCTGTTTTTCATGGCTGTAATAAAGCATTGTGAATAACTGCGGCTAATTTTTATTCCCAATTAGTTAAGGCTTGGAAAACATGTTTTATAACTTGAGAATCGACTTTACAAAGAGAAATTTTTCCACACTCATGGTTGAGATTTTGAAAACAAGTTTTATAACTCGAGAGTCGACTTTGCGAAGCGAAACTTTTCCACACGCATAGTTGAGGTTTTGAAAACATGTTTTATAACTCTGGAAAACACGTTGTCTCACTACTCGAGAATCGATTTTGTAAAGGGATATTTTTCCAACCGCATAAGCTGAGGTTCTGAAAAAATCATGTTTTAAAACTGGAGAATCGACTTTACAAAGTGAAATTTTTCCACCCGTATAAGTTAAGGTTTAGATAACATTATGTCTTACAATTCGAGGATCGATTGTTCAAAGCGAAATTTCCATGAGTTTTGTACACCAAGATGATGAAAGTCGAACGTGGCGCGGTTTGTTCGTGTGCAAAAGTAATTGGAAGGGTTTTAAATTCCCTTACGTTATGTAACTGACACTTTTCATCATATTCTGAAAATTTTTGAGCTTAAAGCTGAGTGCTACCAATATTCTTGATTCCGTTGAATATATTGCTTGTTGCAACTATTCAAAGTAGTTTTTTACGAATGCAATATTAGGTGTTGTGTTCTCTTCATGGTGTAATACATTTTCATACATCAAATTTCTGGCAAAAAACGTTTTTTCATACTTTTTTTCTTTAATCAAACATCACTTCATGGAAATAAACGGTTTTCCATATTAGGTGTTGTGTTCTCTACATTTTTGTAATACATTTCATACATAAAATTTCTTGTAAAATACGTTTTTTAATAATTTCTTTTTTTTTAATCAAACATCACTTCGTGGAAATAAACGTTTTTTATTAACTAAACATCACTTGTATCAAACTTATGAGCTTACACCACGAGTTTCAAACAACCGCACCAAGCATCCTGTTCTTGGGACGGTCAAAAACGTATTAAAAAGTCAAACACGTTGACCGCGATGGGTTAAACTGAAGTTAATTGTTCAACTTAAATATGAGGTGAATTGTGGTAAGCAATTTTTAAAAACGACAAACATTAATTGGATCATGCCTTCATTTGGCTTTGATAACGTATTTGTAAAAACTGAGTTTGTGACTACTGGTAGGTCAGCAGCATTATGAAAATTCCTTCCGGGTACACCGGCGGCACACATCGCGACCAACGTGTTAACTCCAACACTTTATTTCTTTATCCTTCCCTATTTTCTTTTCTTTTAAAACATCACTTCAAGCTACTCCATAGTTTCCTTTACCATTTATTTCTGCTTTACTTGCTCCGAGAAATCCCCTTTGGTTCGACCTTCCCGCAACCGCATCCGGTGCTCAAGGACATGCGCTACAGACAACTGACATATCTTGCGTATGTGGAACTAAGATATTTTGAGAGCGGCAGCATTATACTGCAGTTACATACTCAACCCAAACTTAAGTCAATGTTAGCATTCTACATTTACATGATATTATTTTTTCTCAAGTATATGAAACTTAGACGCGTTGAGGGCGACGATGGTAAGCTGTAGTTAAATTTAAGCCAATGTTAGTGTGTTTCTCTGATGCGCAATTATTTTCAGTGTATATGAAACTTTAATGTATTGAGTGCGACGGGGTTTCTCTGAAGGTATATACTCAACCCAAATTTAAGAGTATGTTAGTATTCTAGTCTGCCATGACATTATTTTTCCGCGTATGTAGAACTATGTTGGGTGTCACGGTGTTTCTCTGAAGTAAAACATTCAACCAAAATATAAGTCAATGTTCGTATTCTACTCTGGAAATGGAACGTAAATTCATTTGGGTTTGACTAAGTAAATGAAAATTAAGTGAGTGACCATCTGGTGTCGGCCCCGTTTAAGAAACTCCTTCGGTGACCACCGGTGGGTCACCAGACAGCCAACGTGTTACAGTCTCAAGTTTGTTAAGCGTAAGACAACGGCGGTTGGCCATGAATCTTACAGAACTCACTTCCCTTATACTGCCTGTATTGAAATCCATGAAATCATCTAAGTATTCTTTATTGAAAGTATAGAACGAATTTCGTCTGTCATGTCTGCATATCCATTTTTGAAAACATCTAAATTGTTTGTATTGAAATCTATGAAATAATTTATGTTCTCTACATTGAGAGTATCACGTCATCCATTTTGTCGATATGAAAGTCTCACTTCAATATCACAGAACAAAATTTACCAATTTCAACACTCTGCAATGTACACAGTGTAACTAACAACCATTTTAGGCAGAATATAACTCAGAAATATTTGCCTTGCAAATAACCGAATCTAAAGAGGGTGGGAGTGGTCATTTAATTACCGCAAAACGCAAAAAGGTCATATGATTATCGCAAAAAGGTCATACAATTACCGCAAAAACGTCATATAATTACTGCAAAAAGGTCATATAATTACCGCGAAAAGATCATATAATTACCGCAAAAAGGTCATACGATTACCGCATAAAGGTCACATAATTACCGCAAAAAGGTCACATAATTACCGTAAAAAGGTCATACAATTACCGCAAAAAGGTCATACAATTACCGCATAAAGGTCATATAATTGCCGCACAAAGGTCATACAATTACCGCAAAAAGGTCATATAATTACCGCAAAAAGGTCATATAATTTCCGGAAAAAGTTCATACAATTACCGCATAAAGGTCATATAATTACCATGGAAGACGTTATCCCTCGATAGAAAACTTAACACTTCGATCGCGACTTGAGCCGCCGGTGTACACGAAGGCAAATTTCAAAATGCTGCTGACTGACCAGTAGTCACAAACTCAATTTTCATGTTTACTTAATTCAAAAACTTACTAAAGGCACAATCCAGTTAATGTTTGCTATATTCAGAACTGCTTACCACGTACAATTTACTTTAAATTTAAGGCGAACATTTAAATTCAGTGAAGCGGTCAATGTGCTATGATAATACGCGTACGGGTAATTAATGTTTGTTATTTTCAGTAGTGTTTACTACAATTGACTTTAAATATGAGTTGAGCATTGAACTTCATTTAAATTCATCGCGGTCAACGTACCTAGCACACGTGCCGGCAAGGCCATCCATCCGTTCATGAACAAAAAAAAAGAATGGATGCATTTACGTCAACTGCAACCCGACGACGATGTTTGTCCCAGCCCTAGCGTTGCTTAGCAGCTAAGCCAAGTTCGTCACATGGAGCGATCGAAGCAGCCGGTGTAGCGAAGGGACTGAACGTCGTTATCGTGAATTTTCGCTTAACTCTTCCCATTAGTGATATATGTTGTACCTGATAGAAATCGCCGTTAATCAGTTAACGGAGTTGGACCGAGAGCAATTGTGGTGATTTGATATCTATTTTTTCGTTCTTCTTTTATCTTTTTTCTTGTAACTGATAGAAATCAGCGTTAATCTGTTAACAGAGTTGGACCAGCATCAATCGTGGTGATATGATATCTATTGTTTCTTTCTTTTTTCATCTTCTTTCATGTGTCTAATAAAAACCGCCGTTAATGAGTTATAAGAGTTAAGCCAGGGACAATTTTGGTGATATGATATCTACTGTTTTCTTTCTTCTTTCAATTTCTTTCATGCGTCTCACAAAAATCGCCTTCAATCCGTCAACAAAGTAGTACCGGGAGCCATCACGGTGCCTTTATCTTTATCGTAACTTTTCAAAGTCGCCGTTAATTCGTCAGCAAAGTTGAACAGGAAACGTTTGCTGCTCCCTGACATCTATGGTAAGCGATAAAAGCCGTTTTTACGCCAACAATCGTCAACAACCAGGAGCCATCATGATGCCGTTATATCTTAAGTAACTGATAGAAACCTCTGTTGATCCGTCAGCAAAGTTGCGTCAACAACGGGAACCATCATGATGCCGTTATGTTTGGTGCAACTGATAAAAATCGCCGTTAATCCATCAACAGAGTTCCGTCTACAACCGGGAACAACCGTTATGCCGTTCTATCTACTGCGTCTGATAGAAATCGCCGTTAATCGTCAAAAAAGGTGGACAGGGGATTATCGTGATCTTATTGACAACCCAGTTTAACTTTTTCGCCCCCTGTATGCATGTTTTTCACCGCCTAAGCGATGTAATCGCTTAGGCGGCGAAAAACGTTCATGCAGGCGGCGAAAAAGTTAGACTGGGAAGATTGTGGTGTCTGCTCACTGTCTACGGGACAGTACACATGCTGCTCGTGAGCCTGCTCATTGCCCTCACTTGATCAATACTATACGTATAATAAAATGTTTGGTGTCTCCCTAAATATACAAATAAATAAACTTACTTATTTGCATGCGTAATTTCTCCAATCTTATTGCAATTGGAATCTCATTGAACGCATTAAATTGGTTCTCCCTTTCACGCTCTCAAAGGATGCGTAATCGCCGTATCTGTGATACGAGTTTCACCAGAGCGCAAGTACATGAAAATTTTAATAGCAGGTACTACTATTAGGATGGATGTATTTGTTTGTCATCCATATATGCAAGATTTGTCTGAAAAAATATATTGAATCCCGTCATTTTTGAAGGGTCTTGTACATTAGTAGAAAATAAATAATTATTTATTTAGTATTCACGGTTCAATGGAGGTATTTTTAAAGTACGCATATAACGCATTGGCGGCTTGGTGACCCACTGGTGGTCACAAACTGCATTTTTGTTAATTCTTAACCAAAGTCATATAATGCAATCTCTGTAACTTATTTCTTACCCGTTTGAAAGTTGCATGTTGATTTTGAGCTTTATTTAAGTTAAAAGTAAAGTTTCAGCTTAAGCCTCCGCAGTTACTGGATGAAAGTCGATGTGAGTAAACTTCAACGAACATTAATATCATAAGTTAGACCTTTAAGTTAAGTTAGAATTAATTAAGTTAAGTTAGAATTTGTACAGGAATGTAGCATTGTGACTTGAATGACAAAATGAGATTTTTTTACCCTCGTGATACCTCAGATACGCGGCGCCATCGAGCACACATAGTTGAATTTCGATAAACTAACTTATTGTTTACTATATGATTTAAACTTCATTCCTGTGTGTTGTGTATGAGTCGGTACATGCTCGTGATAGATAAATTTGTAAAATATATGAAACGGCTTTTAATTGTCTTACAGATTATTTACATCCGTGCTAATATAACCTTTATTGACACTTACTCTTTTGTAAGTCGAATGTAATCAATTTATCAATTTTAACATAGAATATTCAAAAATCACAATTTCTTCCACATATTTAATTTCTGCAAGTTATATATATACATAAATACACGTACATTGGTTGCGCCAAGGATCATATACTGATCAATGCTAACGCACCACGCATGAATTATGCATGATCAGGTATAGCGAAAATTCATTGTTGACGATTCTGAAAGCTTCCCATTGGCTGAGAGAATTGCCCTGTGTTTGACGGTTGCCATGGCGACGCAACGTGACGTTCGCTCCGCATAAAGCCTCCCTGGCGGCAGGCTTCCTGGAATTTCACCACCCTCAAACTACTGACAAAAAAACCTCCAACATTAACATCATATGGGCAAAGCATATCTTTTCAGTTCCTTATCTATCTTTTTCGGTTTCACCTCTTCTCTACCTGACACAGTCTGTGTCAAATTCTCTTTCCGTCTTTTCTATAAGCATCGTTCGTTTGTTCGTTCGTTCGTTCCTGGAATTTATAGCCAAGCTGGAATGGAACATTTCAGCCGTGCGAAAAATCTTGGAATTGAGGAATGTTTTGGTCAAGAATTCCCTAATTAATGTTGCCCCTTCAGTAAACAAACATAAGATGAACTTGAACGAAAATTTAAAACTTGAGAAAAAGTTTTCTCGAGTGACATTGGCCTTTGGACTTGAAAATCGACATTAACTAAATTACTTTTGAGGAACATGCATACTAAATATCAAAAACGAATAAAAATAATTACGATCGAGAAAGGAAACTGTTCATGTAAATCCCTTTGTGCGTAAACTTCCCATTATGAAAATTCGTGTTTTCTGTGCGTTAATCAATACGCAACAAAATGAAGAATGAAAGTGTTCTTTGCCATGGAGAATCACTGGTTTCTTGAAACTGCAAAGTTAAAATGTGAAAATATCGCGTTTTAAAATAAATTGTACGCTTGTACAAGAAACTGACCGCTATGGCATCTCTTAGAAACTGAAAAAATATGTTAAAACGGATACTGAATAATAACTGATCTGGTAAAAACGTATGTGCAGTTACAGACGCAACGAGCATCAAATAACGAACACAAATTATCCAAATTCACATATACACCAATCTACATATATATTATCCAAATTTACATATACACCAATTAGACTGTAATTTCATGCCAGATACCATGATACTAAAGTATTACACATAACAAGGCGTCCTTACCTTACGACCTACTAAGTAATAAATACTAAAATCATATAATAATGAATGTTGGTTACAAATACGAAAACATACATAATATCAAACACTAGTTACATAGACATTTACTGAATGAAATGTCAGTTAGTACATATTAGTACAGCCTACTAAATAATAAAAATGAAAATACTACGACCTACAAAATAATAACTACTAAACATTCATAATATTAAGTACTAGTCACGAAGACATACACTGAATGGAATGTCAGTTAGCGGTGTGCGTGCGTCAGTACTGTGGCAGCGGCTCGATTGATCGTTAACGCCAGCGTGCGTGATGACCTTGAGGCTACCGCACGCTGCGGTGTTGGTTAATTTACGACGTCGGTTGTTTAACGACGGTAGTGAATTTGTGACGTTGGTTAATTTACGACGTGGGTTGTTTTACGACGGTAGTGAATTTGTGACGTTTGTTAATTTACGACGCTGGTTGATTTTCGACAGTGGTTAATTTACGACGTTGGCTGGATTACGATGTTGGCTGATTTACGATGTTAGTTTGATGTTTGACGGTTTTGAATTTTAGACGTTGGTTGATTTACGACGGTAGTGAATTTAAGATGTTGGTTAATTCACAACGTTGGTGAATTTGTGAGGTTGATTAATTCATGCCATTGGTTAAGTCGCGCTCCGTTTGGAACTTCTGCGTTAATTTTTCATTCCAATTTTGCACCTTAATTACATTGAGAGATCTTGATTACAGCTAATGATCGAGAACCTTGGGTAATTTCTTCATTGATGATAACGAAGAACGCGCTCTGTAATAACAATACTGGTGGCAAATACAAGTTATTCAAAAACTTTACGTTTTTGAAGTGGATTTTTGAAAATTTTTCCATTTTATTTCAAGAGACAACATGGTTACAAAATCCGCATACAAGAAGTAAAAGCAATTTTTTTTTAACTTCTATTTTTTGTAACTTAACCCAACGCGTGTTGGAAAATCGAATGTGAGCAGTAAATGTGAATATACGAGATCTTCTACATTTTACTTTAATACTCGACCTCTCTAACAATACTTTATACGTGTCGTATATATGGATGGTTATTATGAATACGGTTGTCATTAAGAATGTCGTATATATGGATGGTTATTATGATTAACTTCTTGAATGAATCAGTATACTCTTTGATTCTTTTTATTTTATTATCTTACCTTTTTGAACTTTCCAACCTATGGATGTAGACAGAAATTTTCAAGTACTTGTGCTTCTACACGAGAGAACAATTATACAGATTCAATGCTAATGCAACATTAAACGTACGCTACATCGCACTTTCAAAGCCAAAATAGATGGTATTGACTTTGTTTACTTGATTATTAAAAAATATGCTTGAATAGAAAAAAAACATACATGAATATTAGAAAAATATCCAAAAAAATATTTTAAAATTGAAGCGCGGACCTTTTCAAACAAATGGAAAAATTAAATAAGAAAAAAATGGGTGCTGAATTATTAACTGGTTTCACAAATCCAGAACAATTCATTCGTAAATTACTTACGAATATGACTTTTATTCTACGGAGTCAGCTACCGTAGCGGAAAACCTCTGACCCAACCGCCTCATTCATCCATCTGCCTTCACAGCGAGCAGTCTTGTGACCATATAGCAAGAAGATAATTTATCTATCTTACGCACAGGTCATATGATTTGAATTTACACATTTTAGGATTACTTTGTATTCCCTAAGCAAAATCGGTCATCGATAGTACCAATAGTTTATATTGTTAGTAAATTTACACGTACATTTTAATGTTCTTGTGTTTTTATGAAATGATAGATTTTTTTTCAATTTTTCAGACTACTAACTGCAGATGGAGCTGGTCTCCGGAACGTTTTATAGCAATTACACTGTATAGTTAATTTCAATTTAGGTTTTGTGACTCTTAAATAAAAATGATTTCAATGCTTTGCGCATTTTTTGTTTTGAAGTTTCCGACGATAATTCGATCAAAAAAGGAACTTTCTTTAACTTACCATACGTTTTCTTGAAGTAGGTGTTGAGCTAGTCTCACGAACATTTTCATACAAACATGACCTCAATTTTCAAAACCAAATACCTCCGTTGAATACTTAGCGGATAAAATTAATTTCAAGGTGCATGTATTTGTAACCTTTAAGTTACGTTAATAAATATCTCTCCTTACGCTGAATATACAAAGTCCTTTTTAAAACACACAAAACCTCATGTACGCAAAACAAAGCCACCTTCTGATCTTTAAGTTACTCTAATAAACTTTTCTCCTGTTGTCGCAGATCCAAAGTATCTTCTGCATCATACAAGACCTCATGTGAGCAAAATGAAGCAACTTTATGAATTTCAATATACTGTAATAAATGTATCTCCTTTTGTCGGATATCCTAAGTCTTTTNCATCTTTACGTTTGTCGGAGATCCCAAGTACCTTCTGCAACTTAAAAGACCTCATCCGAGCAAAATGAAGCAATTTTTTCAACCTTTAAGTTATTCTATTGAATATCTCTCCTTTCGTCGGATATCGTAAGTCTCTTCTGCAACATACAAGCCCTCATGTGAGCAAAACAAAACAACGCGACTTGAGCTAGAGTAATTTCAGTGACGTTCAATGAGCAGCGAACATCAAGGTCAGCGCCACTAAAGTTTTTATGAGCGAAGACAACCACAGGCGGTCTGAGAGCATTCTATTTCTTGTTCAGCACTGCGTGCCATCACAGAGGGTGATGATCTTCAATAATTAGCCAACGCAATAAATGTAAAATCAATGAATGTTGCCTTGCATTAACGCAAAATTCAACTCGCTGCTCGTGCGAATGAAACTTGCGATTTTGAATTTCATTACCAAAATTCATTCGTAGTTTTGAAATTCGAGTTCGATTTTCATAAGCACTGGTAAATTCGTCCATGAAATTTGGCACTGGAATTCAGTTGGTGTTCGAGCGCTCATTTTTTTATATGTTTATTTCTCTCGAAACTTGAGTCTGAATACCTAACTTTCGCGTTGATTATCAAGATTACTTATTATTGCTTACTTCTAGCGTTATTTTAATTTTTAAATTATTTAACATAAATTTTAAGATTATTTTATTTCAAAATCCTTCGCGCACGCAGCGAAGAAGTAGTTTAAGACTCCCTATACCGTCGCTGTTGCCCAAATTTTGATTGCCTGATGCAGACAAGTAGTGACAATCGTCACGCAACCTTAGGTTTCAAGGAATTACAATTTGCTCATATTTCTCATCATTTCATCTTATCATGATACAAAAAATAATTTGGCTATGATATTCAAAATCATTATTCTATGATATTCAGAATTATTTAACAATGAAATTCAAAATCATTTTACTATGATATTCAAGACCATTTTATTTTGCTGTTCAAAAAAATTTTAGAATACAGTTTTCTAAATCATTTTCCCATGCTATTTAAAACCATTGTACTTTGATATGCAAACTCCTTTT
>JACJUY010004578.1:50237-69794 GCA_014220935.1 Platorchestia sp. MABIK | reverse complement strand
TTATTGTACACCTTAGAATAATGTGATGGTAGGATGCCCTAGAAGTCGCTGAACTTGTTCGGGCCCCACAGGTAGCTATACTCTAGTTTGAACATTGTACTAGCCTTAAGAATCATTCTACCTCTGTATAACCTGTGGTAAATAAATTGTTTAAATTGTTTTAAATTGTTTAAATAACATTCCAACAAAATCTGTTCAGCCATCCTTCACTCTTAAAATAAATTCATGGATCCAGAAGTGACCGATAATCGAGGAAAACGCAACGAACCTGAGAAAAGATGAGGTAACACCAGCCCTCCTGAAACATGTGCATGAAGAAACTGTCCGTCACTATCGTGATTTTAAGATGATCTTCACGGACGGCTCGAAGTCACAGACGGGGTTTGGTGCAGCAGCAGTGATGGATAACATCGTGAGAAGGATCTCACTGCCGATAGTTGCAAGAGAAATGACTGCGGAGCTCCATGCAATCAAACTGGCAGTCAACATGATAAAAGAAATACAGTCTAATCAGTTTGTAATATTTAATGATTCAATGAGCTGCATACAATCTATCAACAACAATGCTGAAGACAATCTACTGCTCAATCGGATAACGTCGGATGTCCATCAAATTATTCAAGAGGGGAAGAATATCACCATCAACTGGTTACCAGCCCACATAGGCTTCGGTGGGAATGAAATGGCGGACCAAGCAGCTAAGGAAGCAGCAACGAGACTAATTGAATTGGCCCTCGTTCCTCACATAGATTGATATACGTTAATAAGAAGGAGGACATTTGAACTGTGGAATGATGAGTGGCAGCGGGAACAAAGTGATCTCAGGGAAATAAAGAGTAACCCTGGTAGGTGGAAGGTCAGAAAACACAAGTACAATTGACAAGAGGAGGTCGTGATAAACAGACTACGATTGAAACATACTGCCCTGACCCACAGCTACTTGATGGATTCAGATGCCCTTGGCTAGCCACCATTGTGTGGATGGTGCGGAGCAGCGGAGATGCAGTTCTCACTATCAAACGCATCATAGAAATATCTCCTGCTTTGCAGCGACCAAGAGAAAGAATCCTTCGCGGGGGCTTCGATGGGAGTAGTGTCGGTCACTTACTGAAAAATGGCGGTCCCGTTCAAAAAGTGATTGAATATACAAAAGTAATCAATCTATTCGCAAGCTTGTAAATTCTACCATTCGGTCGAGGTATGCGCTTGGAAACAACAGTTAAAAAAAATAGTACACCTACCGTAAATCGTAGCAAACATACTCCATACTCTGCAAATTGGAATTATACCCTTAGCTGAAATAAACAATTTCTATTAAAAAGCGACAGAACGTTCGATGATGCTTTCGAGTTACATCAACGAGAGAAACAACTCCAGAACGCAGAAGAGATCGTAACTCGAAGATTTGAAGCTTGGAATGTCCAAGGAAAGTGTTGAGCTCAACTGTCAATGTGTGGACGATTAAAAGGTTTGTGGAATAATGCAATATAATTCCTAAAATAATACTGTTTCAGAGGAGGATTTCTTTATTTTTGGCAGTATAGACGATGAACGTGCAATATGGCTGGGCACGATGTGTTGATACCCCGGGGGTTTCAGCGTGGGTAAGGCGCCCGGCCATAGATGGGTGGGCAGCTGAAACCCCCTACGGGGTTTGGCTGCACAATGAGTTCGGATGATGCGTGGTATGGTGGATAATCATTCTAAGTTCAGTCGGAATTGAAATGCTTTAATCCAGATATAATATGACCTTTAAAACCAAGTTCATGGTGACTGTTGCCACATCCTGCATTGTCAGTCTTGATGGCTGCAGTAATAACGATTACATAGTACTCTTTGCTGTGGTGATGTGAAGGTTGGCATTGAAATTGTGAGACTTTCGGTGCGGTGTGGTCTTAGCTGCTGAGTCACTAGCGGGCCTATGTTTGTCGCCTCTTTGCTCTGAGGGATGGATGTAGTTATCTCTTTACTTGTATAGCGTTTTAATGAGGGAGAAGGTCAATTAATAAGTGGGTCTTAAGTCGGTTTATCTAATCAGTGAGTCGGTATAATGTTGTGGTAAAAGTAGGACACGACAAAGTAGTAAAAAAATGGGGTAGCTAGTGGAGTGGACCTGCAATCATAACACGAAAACACAAACGTTAGTAATGTCCACATCCATACCTGAAATGACCAAAATGCACAACTGCAACCAACAATGTATTTATATGCCAAAATTATTGCTAACCGTATTTAGAGAACAATACGTGTTAGGTTTATTGGCAATTTATAACAGGAATGGCAGTCGAGGACGAGGTATCTCGAATACAGCTTTTATTTCTTACCATCGGCTACAACGGCTATTTAGCAGAACTAGGTACACGTCAATACTCAGTCACGAAATCTACTTTATCGAATCGGAATCGTTTACTATCCCTTGAATACTAACAAGCTAAACTAATTATTTAACGTTTAGGACTTCCTAACTTAAGGCAATACACACTTTAAGCAACGAGGAGCACGTTTCACAAAAGTGTTTGCCGTAATAAATTCTCCACTTCTTTACATCCCTAAACGCAAACAAAAGTTACAAATGAGATTATCAATTCCACTAAACGATAACTTGAACATTAACACTGACTAAAACGATTACAAATCCACATAATCCTAAGCATGTGATGAAATCACATGAGAGTAGCAACTCACCAAATGATCTGGTATTTGGTCTTGACACGGCAACGGCTGACGAGCTAATGGCCCGCTGAACCGCGAACAATGCGTGAAGAGCGTGAATGTTGCCACAACGTCTAGCGCAAGTGGTCTTGTAAGACGGTTGGGCTTTATTTAGTGTTTGCCCTTTTAATAAAAGGTTTTTTAAAAGATACAAAATTTACTTTAATATTTAAATCCAGATTTGTATTAATTACTCTGGAATTTTTCGGGCACCACAGCTCTTCGAGGTTGCAACATTGAAGTATTGAAACCTGTCAACAGTCAGTGTAATAATCTTGCACTTATATGCATAACCTAGTAACTAAAATCTTCCCGAAAAAAGTGCAAAAACCAGTCACTAGATCGAGATGCGCACAGTGTAATGATCAATAATTTTCTGAAATCTTAGAATACACGTGTTGTCGTATTGAAACTTTGGCAAATTCGCCAAAGCGACAGCTAAATAGTCTATGACCGAAGCTGTCGTTAAATGAGTTTATTTTCACTATTATTGTTCAGAAATTCATGGTTGTGCCAGAGACGTCTACGTAAAAAATATTGACAATTAATGATTTGTTCTGACAAAAAAATCCTCAAAATATTGACCTGTTTCCGTTAGTATTGGAGAGAAATAGCCCCAAGCTCGCAATGTTTTGCAGCTTATTTTGTATCAGACACTCGTTGAGGCCTCCTCCTTACCATACGGCCTCCTTTTCCTCCCATTTTACAGAAAAATGAAAACTCTATTGAAAAATTGTACCTAATTATTCTTATAACAAGATCATAAAATGAAATACACAACATAACAAGAAAAATCAATGCATGTTCCTTAAATTAAAGCATTAATAAAATAAATCAGAGAAAGCAGAAAAAAGAGATAAATGCCTAGTGAATCCAATGGGCAAAATTGAAATAAAATATTATATGTTACACTAGTAGTTATAGTTGTTATATGATTAGTTAGACATATTATTAGTTAAACATTATTTTTCTTTAAATCAAACGACCATTCTACCCCTGTAGGGTATGATGATCCAAAGGTGGAGCCACGGAGAAACGGTCGGAGCGAGCGGCAAAAAACCCAACGTATTTCCCGAGCTCTCTCCTCTGCTCTGCTCCGCTTGCAGTGTGAACGGCCCAGCGTTTCTGCATTCAAATACGTGCAAACATCATTGCAGCTCTGCTCCGCTCCGCTTGTAGTGTGAACGCATCCTAACTTATTCTTTGATACGGATCCGCAAAGTACTGGAATACGTGAATGTATTCGCTCATTTATTAATAGAAATGAATATGAGTGGACGCAATCCAAGTGTAACGGACGTTTATTTAAAATATCGACTGATGTTATTCTAAATTTTAATGTGACAACACTGGAAAACACTGTCCGACATTTCAAAAACAAAATGATCGAGCGCGCTGTGCTGCTAACTACGACGTTACATGTTGCTTGGGTCTACAGCCAAGGATTTGATAAGGATTACTACCACCTGGTAAATGCGTTTTCCATCCTACTCACATCAGTGTCTTCAGTGACTCCGTGCAGTAAGGTCGTGTTTTGGCCTCGCTCTGAAACAAAGTGCCACTATTGGTTAGAAAGAATGTACTCCGAACCTAAATGGGTACCCACTCTCGCCATGAGGATTCAAATGTGGTTTAAACATACCATCCATCAAAATCATCAAACTAAAAGAATAATATTCCCTCAAAAAAGTGTGAAATTGTTCAACCCTCATCTACACAAGGAACAGAACTCCCTCAATCTTCAAGATGGCGGCTAGAAAGCGACGCAGCACCAACAGCAGTGAGTTTCAGCCGAAGTTTGATCAATATCCTGATGTGTCTAGCTTAACGAAAGACGGCAAGGAAGTGGTTTCTGTCACAATAAAATACTTCCACTCAGTGAGGATAAAATTTAAGAGTGAAATGGAAAAAACGTACAAAATGAACTGAGCTACATTAAGACACTATTTGAAGCAATAGCGGGAAAAGAAGCAGAACACAAAAAATTCCCGAAGAACAGAATGAGAAAATAAATAGCTTAGCCTCCCGTCTCTACCGCTTGGAAAAAAATGATCAACGCCGAGACTTAAAAGACAAAAAATGCATTCTCGTCATTTCTGGGAGGGAACTTCCGCAATCACACACCAACGAAAGCTGCAAAGAGACAGTCTGCAAACTTCTGAAGGACATCAACATCGACCTCAATTATGCTGACATCACGTCTGCTAGCCGAATGGGGAGAAAACAAATAACTGGAAGCGAGGATCGGAGAAACATAGTTTTCGAACTAAAACATTATAACAAGAAACGCGAAATTCTCACCGCCTGCAGAGCAAATAAACCAAAGTTCTTCATAAATGAATATCTCATCCCTTCACGAGCCATGATCATGTACGCCTTGAGAATAGCCAGAAAAAAATTCCCAGAGAAAATTAGAATCCCGAGGACCCAGGACGGAAACATCTTCGCATTCACTCCTGGACAACCGGAACCCTGGACAACCGGAACCAAAACACCATCAGATTAATACGCCAGACGATCTCGACCAATACCTGATGCTGAAACTGGATATGTCATCGAAACAGGTCTTGGATGATCACCTCAATTAGATATCATGTCGCCATCATAATATGTAACTGTCACTGATTATATGTCACTGACGCCTAAAATTTTATAACTTTACACTATAACTTTATAGCTTCCAGCTGTATAAACTTCAGATTTTAACTTGAACATATTTTAACTTCATATCGTAAATCACTTCCAACTTTTTCAGATATTAAAAAGATCAGTTTCACCTCAATTTGGACAATTGTACGACAGATGTATGCGAACGTTTATGACAGCTGTATGTGAATTTTGCAACAACGCCATCAGCAACTTGTACCTGCCAATGTCATAATGGAATTTAGATTTCCACCTTGTTCGCTTTCCCACCTTATTTGTATGTAATTTTTACCAATATGGCTATTATTACGTGTAAACTTTATTAGCTAATTAGATATGTCATTGTCGCAGAAATTTTAAAACTTAATACCTGTTGTATGAGAACTTTATGACAACGCCTTCAGCAATTTGTACGCACCGAAGGTTGTGATATTGAACTCCAATATTATTCGTTCATGGACTGAGTGTGTACTCACGAAATCGCGCTAGATTTTTTCCTCTTTTCTCTCCTACTTCCTAAATTAGTTTTTAGACAGGAATATCTTTTTAATCGTGACTCTTTATTTCGTTTTAAGTTATATATTACTTACTTAGTTATATATTACTTACTTGAGTTATATATTACTTACTGTTTACTAATCGTAAATGATTGACCACGCTGATGTATTCGATGAAATCGACCCAGATCTCAATCATTCAAACAGAATATATTCAAACCTAAACGACTCTGATAACTGCATGTATACTAATATATCAAAATTAAACGAAACTATACGAATGACTTGCAATGATTTTTCGCTCCTGCGTTGGAACTGTAGGTCACTCTCTCCAAAATTGGAAGAGATACAATGTACTATTACTGAACTTAAGTACAACCTAGACGTGATTAGCTTCACCGAAAGCTGGCTAGATGACTCATCCAAAGACATGATTTGATTTAAAAATTATCATGGATACCATTTGCTTCGAAAAAACAAGCGAGGTGGAGTCATCAGTACGTACATATCTAAAGACACAGACTCGAAGATCATAGCAAGTGCAACAATGAATCGGGATCATATTGAGTCACTATTTGTAGAACTGTCTAGAGATGGTAAATGAATTGTGCTTGGAACTGTGTGTAAACCTCCTACACACTGTCCTATATCCTTCCTGAATGAGCTCAATCGTATTATTTCTCAGTTCAACAGGTCCTTATACAATGATATCTTCATTTCGGCGACTTCAATTATGATTTACTGAAACATGAAAGCTATGAACCAATCTCTAATTTCCTAAATGCCTTTCAGTCTAAATCTTTCCTTCCGATCATCACAGAGCCCACACGAATCTCCTCAGAATCTGCTACGCATCTTGACATTATCTTGATGACAGACCCAAGTGATTTTCTTTCTGGAATAATTACTTCTGACTTATCAGATCATTTTCCAGTTTTTCTTATTAAGAAAAACGTCTTTATTGCATCCACCAAGCCACGGGCTGAAACTTTCTCATTTCGCAAAGTAAACGAATCTAATTTAGAAGAATTGCGCACCGTTCTAGAAGAATCAATGCCAACTTTGCACATCTCTCAACAAAACAATAATCCAACGAGCATTGATGAAGCAGTAGTAAAATTGACTGAAACTAAAATGACCGCGCACAATCACTGTTGCCAATTGTAACTCGTACAGTTACACCGAAAAGTAAACAAAAGCCCGGGATTACTGGAGACATTGTGATAAATATTATGAAACGTCAAGCGTACCTAGCCCTCCTATGCGAAGGGATAATATCTAGAGAAACATAACAGATTCAGAAACTATATGACAAACCAGATAAGGACATCAAAAAAGAACTACTTCACTCTGAAGTTTAATCAATTTAAAACAGACGTTAAAAAGACTTGGTGCCTCCTTAACTCTTGCTATAAGCCGAATAACGCCGATAAAAAGAAAATTGAATATGTTGTTCAAGAAAATGTACAATACCATAAGAAAGAAATTGCAAATCTCTTTAACAATTTCTTCGTAAACGTAGGGAAAACTATAGCTGATGGTATTCCAAGTGACCCTACTGATCACCTGGAATGGAATACATGGATCATATTCGAGAACACAACTCCTCTTGTTTTACGCCTACCAACTCTTCCGATGTAATAGAGTGCATAAACAACCTGAAAAATAAATCGAGTGGGTTACAAACGTTTCCGACTAAAGTACTTAAAGTCATTGCTGATATTGTAGCCCCGCTCATTTCCAACATTATTAACTAGTCTCTCTTCCTAGGCATTTTCCCGAACTCCCTCAAAGTTGCTAGAGTAATCCCTATCTTCAAAAAATGGTGGAAAATTTTGCGTAAACAATTATCGACCCATCTCCGTGCTACCAATTATTGGCAAGGTATTCGAGAAAATTGCGTATGAAAAAGTGTACCCTTATTTTGAACAAAAATCATTTCTCTATGATAAACAATACGGCTTTCGCTCTAAAAAATCAACAACACAAGCTATATTAAATCCTTTACAATTCCTTTCTTCTAATATAGATGAAGGAAAGCCTGTCTTCTCTGTTTTTCTTGACTTTCGAAAAGCATTCGATTGTGTGAACCATAACATATCGCTCTCGAAACTACACTTATGGCATTCGAGGGGTTGCCCATGATTGGTTCAGATCATACGTAACAAACCGGAAGCAATACGTTATCATTGGCGATGCAAAATCGGACCCACAGACAATTAGCCATGAAGTTCCACAAGGATCTGTTCTTGGGCCTCTCCTATTTCTGATTTTTATGAATGAGATTATTAAATCTACATCATTTTTCAAATTCATACTTTTTGCCGATGACAGCGCGATTTCTGTAGTCCTTCCGTACCAAAATCTCACTCTGATTGCGGAGAGTATAAATAATGAACTCCATAAGGTTTCTTTGTGGCTTAAAGCTAACAAAATTAGCCTTAATATCGATGAACCAAAATATGTTACATTCTCATACAAGAAAACATCTTTCCCACGCATTAAAATTGGCGAAGGTGAAATCGAAGAAACTAACTCATGTTTAGTTTCTGGGCATCGTAATAGATGATCATCTGACCTTCAAAGAGCACATCGCTCATATTAGTTCTAAATTATCAAAATCCATCGGAATCCTGAATAATGTTAAAAATTTCCTGCTTGAAACAGCCTTACCAATGCTCTACCGAACGCTCATTTCACCATATTTGCAATACGGAATGGACGCATGGCACGGAACTGATAATAATAAAACTAATATACTTTTTACTCTGCAAAAAAGAGCCATTAGAGCGGTAAAGAATCTGGAATATAATGCTCACACAAATGACTCATTCAAAAATTTACGAATACTCAAACTTTCGGATCAATACAAAATCTCCATTTGTAATTTCATTTACAAAACATTAACAGTTGATAGCGACAATAGCCTGAATCAATTATTAACTGCGCAAACTGGTCATCACGACCATTTAACCCGAAATAGAAGTAAATTCATGCTTCCTTATTTTTCAAAGGCCCGATCACAACACAGTCTCCTCTTCGTTGGAACTAAAACTTGGAACTTAATCCCTGAGGAGATCCGTGAAAGCAATTCTTACAAAGTATTCAAGAGACATCTTGAATCTCATTTCCTATCAAAATACTAGTCGTGTAAGACCACCAAGTCACATCTTGCCTCCTACTTGTCTAGTCCTAATAATGTAATTTACCATAGGTAACATAACCGATCTTCAGTCTGCTCTTAATCGTTTTATCGAATATGTTGTTAATATAGCCGATCTGACCCATATTGTAAAATACAGCATCAAATATCAAGTCAATTATCTCACTGATCAGTCTATTGCGAAACTAGGTCAAGTGAATTAGGTTAAACAGTATTGTACACCTTAGAATAATGTGATGGAAGGATGCCCTAGAAGTCGCTGAACTTGTTCGGGCCCACAGGTAGCTATACTCTAGTTTGACCATTGTACTAGACTTAAGAAACATTCTACCTCTGCATCACCTGTGGTAAATAAATTTTTTTTTTGTATCAAAATTGTTTTAAATTGTTTGTTATTCTATTCATGCTCATTTTTGGGTTTATTGAATCTCTTGAAGGTGTTCATGGTGTTAAACATTAAACTAGAATATTGAATTGAATTAACATCGGCATATTGCCATTCCTTATTAGAGATTAAGCGTTGCTCATATCTCAGTGAACTAGAATTTTAAGAATTCAGCTCCTAATGCGTGGATGCGACATTACTCATCCTAGAGCTGCTTTAAAATTTACATCTTCGGGGCTATGACTTTCATCAAAATAAAATCCTTGAACTATCCTATCTGTCCTTACCTGAACACCTACCTTCGAATATTTCCCTCTAAATTTCTCAACATTCTTCTTAAAGTGGCATAATACCCACCAAGTGTAGCAATAAACTTGGGTGAGTGGTTGCAGGTTTAGTTTTCCTAATTGATTTTGACTTATTTGCTTTCGTTTGCTTTAATTGGTCGTAAATTTGATTGAACTGTTTATTAAATTAGGTTGTTTTGCCTTCAGTTTGATCGCTATGTTCCGTGCCATTGCCACAGGGAGGCACTCCACTGGCAGTTTTCTTTCTTCAGTCCAGCATCTCGTCTTCCTCAACTCTAACGTGCAACTTCGTCTAGGCCTTGCGGGTGCGTTTAGGTGTGCTGTCTAAATTGATATTTTGAAAGTTTTGTTTTCCGAAAGTAGGAATTTTGTCGCTGGTCGTTGCTAAGTTTATACTAACCTTGGTGTTTCTTTGCTCCAGGTCGGAATGTGGCCTCTTACCTTGACTTCATGCTTTGTCGGCAACGTTTCTGTTAAGCATACCTGTCTCTACCCTGCTGAGACACCGTTTGGTCCTTTAAACGTGCCTTAATGTGCGAAGCATCGTTCCTAGTCTGCCTTTGAGCGACCGTCGCAGAGTATTGGACCTTAAACTTTGAAACTTGAACCTAAAACTATCTACGAACTCGGATGTGTTCACCACTTTCGAAAGCCTAAAGGTATAAACTACCTTGTACGGCTCTGTAACAAAATTATAAAACTTAAAACGACTTTTGTTCCTTGTCAATTGAAAATGAAAATGAATTTGTGTGGAATTTCCCACATTAATGATCAATGAATCTATGGAGAATCAGGAGCCAAAACTGAGGAAGTGTGGTGCTGATGAAATGAACAAGAATGAGGAACAACCGAGGAGAATCGAGGAGGCCCTACTATTGGTGCAATCTGACACACCTGTAAGACAAATAATACCATCAGGAAAAAATGATAAAACTCCTAAAAAATGAAAAAAGAAATTCATTCCTCTATCTTTCTCTGACGTAAATTATTTCCCAAAATTCTTATCAGTGACCTTCGAAACAGGAAAAAAGGGAACGACGTCATTCTATTTAAATTATGGATAAAATCGCAGAGATAATAGAGAGGAGCGAAACCTTAAGAGGATCTTCAGCATGGGTCGCAAGATGATGGGGGAGGAGCCGAAAGCAGTGCAGGCAGAGAGGATTGTCGACTTGGCTTGCGTGAAATATGTACCGTGCCAGAATATGGCCGCTTCAACCATCTAATAGGATTATATATATCAGTGATTTTGACATCGCCGATATCGAGGAATTGAAGAGTGGCTTTCAAGAACAGAACAATGTAGAGAAAGTCACTAAAGTAACCTTTATCAAACGTAGATACTCCAAGCCCAAGTTCCTCTAATAACATTCAGACAACCTACCATTACATACGGCATTTACACCCGAGGAGAAAGAGGATAACACTGAGGTGCACTCATTTAATATTGTGTCAATAATGTACCTTAACTGTTAGGCACACCACCAAGCGATGCCGTAGCTCCTTTGCAGTACGCAGGAAGTGTTCTGTGGTCGGTTACGCCTCTTCGAACTGCAGATCCGATCTGCTAAAGTGTCCTCGCTGGGGGGGCCCTCATGCAGCCGGCAACATCTCATGTGTCTAAAGAATGGAGGAACAAATGTTTTTTGCAGAGAATAGAAAACGATTAAGCCTCAGACAGAAGAGCAAAATAAATTAGAGAAGGCGCACACGAAACGGAACGACTACCATCACCCGAAAAATTGATCCTTCATTTTGATTGCAAAATGAATGAAGTCCACAGGAAGAAAACGTCACTTTGGCATCTGGAAAAATGCTCAGCCCCCAACATGTCAGAAGTAAACTTGAATCAATAAATCTCGTAAAAAAAAACCTCATTTACTGAAGAAGTTGTGATGCAACAGTCGAAAAATCAAGCAGTTGAAACAACTGATCAAACTATTCATCACCTCACCGTGAAAGAAACTCACTGGGCCTCCCCAGTGAGGACACTCTAGCAGATCGGATCTGCAGTTCGAAGAGGCGTAACCGACCACAGCACACTTCCTGCTTACTGCAAAGGAGCTACGACATCGCTTGGTGGTGTGCCTAACAGTTAAGATATATTATCGACGCATTATTATTTGAGTACACCTCAGTGTTATCCTCTTTCTCCTCGGGTGTAAATGCCGTGTGTAATGGTAGGTTGTCTGAACGTTATTAGAGGAACTTAGGCTTGGAGTATCTACGTTTGATGAAGGTTACTTTTAGGATAAAAAAGAAAACCAACGTATTTAAGAAAATCATGAAATAAAACAAACAAACGTTTCGGATAAAAAAAAATCCATCCTCACTGTTCTGAAAAGCAATAAGTCAAAGCATTAAAAGCAATTTCTGAACTTTAATTTTCTGACTAAACCAACAGATAAAATATTGACTATAGAAGACAAAGAAAAGACAATAGTTAAAACAAAACCTATAAACCATTTTAACTAACAATAGAAAGTTTGACCGCCGTGTCACATTCATTTATTGATGGACGGTTCTCTAAAATGTACATCGATTCTAAAATGCGGAGATCGGATATATTTGGGGTCGAGTCCAAAATTTTAAAATTCGTTTTTTGAAGAAATGATCGTTGTTTAAACAATGCTCTCTTATAGACGAATTAGATAGCTTAGTCAGGTTATTGCCCGTACGAAAGGAAATGCGATATTCTCCAATTATTTGTGAGGTGCGCACAACACAGGGGAGTCTCCTTTCGTACGGGCAATTACCTGACTAAGCCATCTAATTCGTCTATAAGTGAGCATTGTTTAAACAACGATTATTTATTTAAAAATACGAATTTTAAAAATTTTGGACTCGACCCCAAATTTATCCGATCTCCGCATTTCAGCATCGATGTACATTTAAAAAAAACGTCCGTCAATAAATGAATGTGACGCGGCGGTCAAACTTTTTTATGGTTTGTTAAAGAGGTTTATAGGTTTTGTTTTACTATTGTCTTTTCTTTGTCTTTTTCTATGTCAATATTTTATCAGTTAGTTTAGTCCGAATATTAGAGTCCAGAAATTGTTTTTAATTCTTTGAATTATTGCTTTTCAGAACACTGAGGATGGATTTTTTATGATCCGAAACGTTTGTTTGTTTCATTTCATGATTTTCTTAGCTACGTTGGTTTTCCTTTTCATCCTAAAAGTGAGATTTCCTAGAAATCGTCCAATTTCATCTATGAAGGTTACTCTAATGACTTTCTCTACATTGTTCTGTTCTTGAAAGCCACTCTTCAATTCCTCGATATCGGCGATGTCAAAATCACAGATGTATATTAAGCCTATTAAGTGATTGAAGCGGCCATATTCTGGCACGGTACATATTTCACGTAAGTCAAGTCGACAATCCTCTCTGCCTTCACTGCGTTCGGCTCCTCCCCCATCATCTTGCGACCCATGCTGAAGATCCTCTTAAGGTTTCGCTCCTTTCTATTATCTCTGCGATTTTATTCATAATTTAAATAGAATGACGTCGTTCCCTTTTTTCCGGTTCCGAAGGTCACTGATAAGTATTTTGGGAAATAATTTACGTCAGAGAAAGATAGAGGAATGAATTTCTTTTTTCACTTTTTAGGAGTTATATCATTTTTTCCTAATGGTATTATTTGTCTTACAGGTGTGTCAGATTGCACCAATAGTAGGGCCTCCTCGATTCTCCTCAGTTGTTCCTCAATCTTGTTCATTTCATCAGCACCACACTTCCGCAGTTTTGGCTCCTGATTCTCCATGGATTCATTGATCATTAATGTGGGAAACTCCCCACAAATTCATTTTCAATTGACAAGGAACAAAAGTCGTTTTAAGTTTTATAATTTTATTACAGAGCCGTACAAGGTGGTTTATGCCTTTAGGCTTTCGAAAGTGAACAGATCCGTGTCCGTAGATAGTTTTAAGTTTAAGTTTCAAAGTTTAAGTTCCAATAGTGTGCGACGGTCGCCCAAAGGCAGACTAGGAACGATGCTTCGTTCGTTTTTAAATGTCTTCTTTCCGATTTCCTAAAATTATTTTTACATTCTTATTCTCCACTGTGAATCCTGTATTTGGGACAGCGAGCATGCTGACGTCAGAGTGTAATATGAGTAAGCCCCCCACGTAGAGAAGTTTTATCATTTTTGCTGGCATTCGAGCCCTTGAAATGGTGGACTAAGCAGAGCATTAGCGATATCTAAAACTTTTTTATTTAAAAAAGAAAGGAAAGGAACAGAAACGACCCATACATATGGCATATATTTGAATAAGTAACTGTTGTCTTCTTTCCTAAAAAGTAAAAGTAAAGAAGTAAAAAGCATTCGATATCGGTAGTGCTCTACTTGATCCACCATTTCATGGACTCGAATGCAAGCAAAAATGTCAGAACTTCTCTACTTGGAGGCTTATTGCACACTGACGGAAACATGCTCGTTGTACCGAATGCAGGATTTAGAGAATAAGAGCTTAAAACGATCATTAGAAGGTCGGAAATATGACATTTAAAAAACGAATGAACTTTTTGGCCAAATCAAACTTTCCACATAGCCACAGTGATTTAAGGTAATTATTAATATTATTTTCAAAACAAAAATGGTGAAACGGTCATCTAATGGTGTCTGCGATTATTTACAAATACTAAAGGCCTCATTCGTTCACTTTGATAATTGTTCTGTCTAGTGTTTTACCATCGAAGACGTTGAAACGGCTCTTCATCAGAGAGTTGGACGTTCAGAATGATTTGTGTTGAGTTACTGTTTTTCATTCTCTTCATGCGATTAAATTTCAAGTTCAAATATTGATACTCTATACTACGCATCATAGGTCAAACAAGACATGAGTGGTACCCTTTCCATGTAAGCATAAGTATGTGAACACCAATAATCCCCCTAACTAGTGAAACAACTCTGGCTGCAAATCCTACGACTGGTCTTGTAATCGCATTTACTGGATGGAAGGCGAAAGTATTCTCAGTCGGTAAATTCCGTTAGCCATCAACCAGGATATTGGATTCATATTTGGTAAAAATACGCTAACTCATCAGTTAAGCCAGATTTAGAGTGACTAGTTTTGAAAGAAGTTTTGCAGAAGTAATGGCGGGTATCAAAGCCATTCTGTGGTAGAAGGTTCATAATTAGGTGCAAGGAAAGTGCTGTGAGTAAATCTCTGCTTACAAGGTAAGAGTGGGAGCCTCATCGACATTCAACTGCAGTTGAAGTATTTGTTGATATCGTACAAAGGGAATTTGATATATGACATTCATTTAAATAGCACAGGCATGCGCAATACGATATACATAGCCGGTTGATCAACATTTTACGAAAGTTGGCAGCAATTAAAGCATTCACTACAAAACATTTTACGGGAGCCAAATTCATGTCAATTAGTTCTGACTCTATTTTATCCTTTGAAAACTGATATCATCAGCTAACTGTAAAGGCATCAGCTTGCGTAGTTGCGTGAGGTTTCTTTATTGGGACCCTAATGTGGAGGAAATGAGAGATAACTAAGAGGAGTATTTGTTCATTATAAGGAAGCATTCAAAAGAATTGATGCCTTAAATTTTCGATCAAGTTTCGACGAAAGTCTCCAAAATTGAAGGGATTCATTACTCGTGGTAGTCGAACAAAAGTGTCATTGCTCTCGAAAACTTTTATTCATGTGAAAAAATGTGTTTGCTTCTCAAGGTGGAGTAGGAAGCTCTAAATAAAAATTTCGGTGAGATATTAATTGTCACTTGAAGCAACTGAAATTGTTCTGTTCCCTCATCAACATTACGTAATCCCTTAAGGGGATATACTACCCGAAAATCTGGAAATTTTTCTAATACCAGTTATTTCATTTTTAACGCAACTAGGTGAGCAAAAATTGAAAAGGATATGTAAAATGTAAATTCTGAAGACATTTGCTTCTATAAAAAATTTCGACTTTCGCTATAGAAAATGAGTTATTTTGCGAACATAAAGAAACACATGGACTCAAGCAAAACATTTCTCACCCTACAATTTCTAACGTAGAAGCGTGTTTTTGGTCTCATTCGACGCGGAATCACTGTGGAAATAGCGTGACGAATTTTTTTTTGATATTCGAATTGGAAGTAAAATATTATTAAAACTATGTTCAAATTTGTATTTTTTGCTTTTATAATCCCAAATTTTTTATTATAAAAGTGCCATTTGCTATTAAAATAAAATGACGCCGCATTACGCTATTTTCACATTTATTTCACGTTGAATGAGATCAAAATCACGTTTTTACGTTGAAAATTGTCGGGGAGAAATGCTTTGCGTGAGTACATTTTTTTTATGTTCGCAAAATAACTCAATTTCTATTGCAAAAATCGAAATATTTTACGGGATCAAATGTCTTCAGAAATACATTTTACATATCCCTTTTAATTTTTGCTGACCTAGTTGCGATAAAAATGAAATAACTGGCATTTGAAAAATTCCCTGATTTTAGGGTGGTAGATATCCCCATTGCCGATACGTTAAAATTTTCGAAAATGCGTTTACATGCATCCTTCAGCATTTACGCCTCCTTCGGTCTTTTGAAAGTTCCTCAGATTTTTTGCCTCTTTCCCTTCATATTTCCATGTCATGTGAAATAATTCATTCAACAGGCAAAAAGGTATGGTAAAAGCGATTACTCACGTGTAATTGGTCCAGTTTTTGAATAGAGTGCATCATGTGTAGCTAATGCTAGCCCCTCTCGCTACAGCAGACAGACAAACTTTGAATACCAGCAGGTATTTTCAAACAAGGCTTTTCTTTGTTCCCTCATCATTAATAAAATCCATCTCTAATGAAGTACATCGCCAACCAATTGGAGTTGCGGGTAACTTAAACTTCGACAGACTTTGAGGCTCCCTTGATTGAAGCCTTGAAAACTTTCTTTAAAGTCTTAATGACTTAAACATTAAAGCCTCGCTTCGCTGGAGGGGCTGAATATGATGAAAGGACATCAACGCTCTCATCACAAAGTCACCGTGAGTTTTTACTATCGAACGAAAAAGCAACGACGGGGCATTGCTTGCAACACGCACTGACACGAGACGGACTTTTTACTTCAGCAAGGCGATATCGAAATCTTCTTCAATATTATGGGCTGTAAAAGTGAAATATCTATTACATTCATCTACATTCATGAGTTCGTGTATTAGTCGCTGAAATTACTAAAATAATTATGAAGCAGTGATGAATGATGGGCCGGCAAACTACTTACATACTCTATATGCACAAGAAACAACTTTTTCTCACTTAACGAATTGCGCTTGAAAAAGTCACACTCTCACCAACTAACAGTTTGAACTCCAGCAAACGTTTTGTACAGGGTGCGACAACATAACTTCCTTTTTTAAAATGCGCGCCATTCAGTTGGTTGACGTTGTAGCTAAGCGCAAGTGGTCTCATTCGAGAGGCGTGGTTATAAATTTTTCTTCTTACGGTGTTCTGTCGCCATCATGCGTTGGAACAGTCAGGAGTGCGTTTCCTTTTGAGGCCTACTTTTCGTTCACGAAGCGCCTCATCTCAAGTGGGGGCGATTTGGAGTGGCTCCCCGATTTGGCTCCATGTGATTTTTCCGTTTTTTATTTTAAATAACTGCTTACATAACCCCTTCTATTCTGGCAGGAGTCATTACAAACGCGAGAAAGCGGTTTACTCAGTGTATGGAGAATGGAGGACGTCATCTACCAGATTTGATCTTCAAAGTTGTGAAACACAGAACTTTAGGTATGTTCCTGTATTATAAAAAAAAACAAATAAAGCTTTTCTGAGTTATACAATGGATTTCATTTGATTTTGAAAACAGGAAGTAATGTTGCCATAATCAATTCTAAAAGTATGATAAGCAACGAAAAAACTCAAGTGCAACCACCTTCGATTCTCGAGTAACCTTACGACCAGCAATCTAGCAATTATTATTATTTTTTCATCTGCTATTTAAAATATCCAATATGACAAAATTTCTAGTGTAAGGATTACCGCCCGCTCTTTTTCGGTAAGTAAGGCCTCCGCTCGTCAGACATGGTGAAACCCGGGGCCAAAATTTACTCATGGACGCTATTCGCACGTGTGTAGCGCGCATGCTAGATGTCAAAATCTATAACCTCCAACGATTTGTTTAACGTGAAAACACCGGCCATAGGTTCATATTAGGTTAGAAGAGGATGGGCAAGATTAGGTAAGTTAGCGTTTGGTTGATTTAACCTAAAAAATAGTGGATGCGTGCCGCTAATCTTAAATAAGCAATGATAAGTGTTCCTACTATCTTATTTTTCCTATTATCATATTAGTTTATGACTCCCTAACCACAGAAAAAGTGATTTCAAGAAAGTGAAGAAAAGGAATAATTTTCAACTGATCAAGAAAACAGAGAATCTATGCACAAGATGTGCTCCCACACAGGGAACCCTGCACATGCAGTAGATGCAACAAGAAAANAATGCCATTCTACATATCACGGGTCAAGATAGCGTGTACAGCAGCCGCCTGAAACGAGCTGGTGAACACTTTTCACTAAACTGGTACCGAACAGGATTCTGATACATTTTAGTTTAGAGAATCCTTACACGGCAGCCCGAGGTTGTTCAAATTATCGCAATAAAGCTGTCCGTAACAACAAATAGGCATCGAGAGGAGGGAAATACCCTTTTTCTGTTAGTGATTTAGTTATCTATAATACCTGCTGCCTTATTTATTCAGTAAGAAATGACAGAAGTAAATTTGTATTTGTTTCAGTTAGTGTAACAAATATCGGTCATTTTGGAGTTTAATGCACTCACGGAAATTAAAAATTCCGTTCCAAAGAATCACTAAAGGATTACATTTAAAAACTTTTTACATGAATGACATTCTGCTCTCTGATGCGTAAATTTTAAATTATTCAACTTTGAAGTTACATGAACGTCGTATATAAAAGTGAAGGAAAGGACACGTACATATGCTGTAATACGGTATTGACGTAACGATGGGCGAGGTTAGGTTAGGTAATGTTAGGTTAGTTAAAAACACTAACCTAAAATAACATATATCAACCTAAAATAGCTTACCTTGACTAACCCAATCCGACGCTGTTCTTCTTCCGTTAAAGATTGGGCGTGTCCCGCCAAAAAAGTGGGCGTGACCCTACAATGCGGCGACTAAGAAACCGACTATATAATGTTATTCCTATCTGAACGTAATTATTGTTATATCTCGAAAATAACGCATCAGCGAGCAGAATGTCAGGTCAATATTGATTTTAGGCCTTTCACAGAAATTAATAATTCCATTCCAAAGAATCACTAAAGGAACACATTTAAAAACGTTTTACATGATTGACGTTCTGCTTGCTGATGCGTTATTTTTGAGATATTACAATAATAACGTTAAAATGAAGGTTATAGCGAAGACAATAGATTTAAAATACATCTCTATTAAAAATTAGAACGTTTCGATCATCTAGATCATCATCAGCTATAGTCTGAAATATAAGAAATGACAACTTTAGACCGGCAATAAAAACCATTCAGTAAGTGATGTAATAATATGTACACAAATTAAAAAATAAAATTACGTTATACCTATTTTCAATGGATAGGATGACAGCATGTCATTAAGGTTAGGTTTCAATTTGCTAATAAAGAGGGATTCAAGAATGCGTAAGTTAAAACACGAACCTGCAGAACCTAATATTGAAAAATTTTCAAGTGAGATAGTTGCATTGCATTTTTCAGCATGGATTCTAATAGCTGAATGGGACGGCCTATTCAATGGAATACCAGTCCTAAAACTCCTACCACTATGTTCAAATACCCTCGTAGAAAGCAATCGAGGTGTCGAACCGACATACACAGACCCAC
>JACJUY010004578.1:35581-49888 GCA_014220935.1 Platorchestia sp. MABIK | reverse complement strand
GTAAGGAATGGAGACGAACAATTTCTTCTTATCTACAGTCAGCACAGTAGCAATGGCGGAATACTTTTTATCTAAAAATAGCTTGACATATTTCTGAATAAAATATAAAGGATAACCATTTTTTACAAAAAACTAGTTTAAAATTCAAACTCATTATGCAATAATGAATAACTTGAGCATATTTCATATGCCCGAAATAAAAGGGTTTTCATGCAGTTGATTTTAAATAAAAAAGAAGAATACGAAAAATAACTTAAACCCAAACCAGTAAATGTGCTTTTCCTATAAACAGAGGTACAAAAAGTGGAACCTGAGCGTTGGACAAGACAGTCTAAAAAAGGTAATTTATTGTTAGCTTCAGTCTCCATGGTGGAAGTAATATTTCGGTGTTTACTATTAATATATTCAAGAAACAAAAGAGCGTGGCTTCTGTCTAGGAACAAAAAAAAAGTATCATCAACGTTTCAGCGGTAAAAGATTGGTTTAAAATTATCTGGACATTCAGAAAGCCATATTCGTTCATGATGTGACGTAAAAATATTCGCGAAAGTTGGACCCAAAGGCAGCCCCATACCCAATCCCTCGATTTGTTTGTAGTACTTGCCATTAAAAAGGAAAAAAAAAACCTAACTGCAAGATCTAACAGAGTTTTAAATGCTACACGACTAAAGTTACAAACGGTCTGTTCCACTTCAAATAATTGCTGCAAACAAATATCAATGGTTTCATTTAACGGAATATTAGTAAATAAATTTTTCACATCAAATGACGTCATGTAAAAGTTGTCAGCATCAGGAATACTAGCGATCTCTTTAGCAAACGAGGATGAATTAAAAACGCTGTATTCATTAGTAGTTAAGGGGTTTAAAATGGGAACTAAAAATTTAGCTAATTTATAACTCGGAGTGTTGTAGGCTGCAAAAATTGGTCTTATTTGAGATTTGGATTTGAAATCTGCTTTATGTACTTTAGGAAGACCATAGAGTATTCCCGGACCTGAGCCGGAATTGAGCCTAAATTTTTCATTTCTTATATTTCAGACCATAGCCGATGATGATCTAGATGATCGAAACGTTCTAATTTTTCATAGAGATGTATTTTAAATCTATTGTCTTCGCTATAACCTTCATTTTAAAGCTTTGTCGTGTTGTGCAACCTAATCTAATTAATAATAACGTTCAGATAGGAATAACATTGTATGGTCGGTTGCTTAGTCGCCGCATTGTTGGGTGACGCCCACTTTTCTGGCGGGACACGCCCACTTCTGGGCGCGAAAATAACAGCGTCGGTTGGGCAAGTTAAGGTAAGCTATTTTAGGTTGATTTATGTTATTTTAGGTTAGTTTATTTAACTTACCTACCAAAACCTACCCTAACCTCACTTATCGTTACGTTAATACCGTATTACAGCATATTTACGTGTCTGTTCCTTCACTTTTATATACGACGTTCCTGTAACTTCAAAGTTGAATAACTCAAAAATAACGCATCAGCGAGCAGAATGTCATTCATGTAAAACGTTTTTAAATGTGTTCCTTTAGTGATTCTTAGGAACGGAATTATTAATTTCCGTGAAAGGCCTAAATTCAATATTGACCGAATGTCATTCATGGAAAACGTTTTCATATGTATTCCATTAGTGATTCTTTGGAACAAAATTTTTTATTTCCGTGAGAGGATTAAACTCCATATTGACTCAAATATCAAACTTTAGCTTAAGCTACAGCAAACTATTTTGCGATAAATGTTAACATTTTTCCTCTATATTGGTGACAGTAAAATCTTACTAAGACTTCGAGCAAAAATATCTTCTATCCCTTATACGGGGAAAAAATTTTTCACCCTAGTTGGGAAGATTTCATGAAGATTTTAAATTACAAATTTTATTCTGTTTCCGATCAAAAAGAATTTTCAACTCTACTTTGGAAGATTTCATGTGTTGTTCGGCAGATGTTGTCATGCACACCAAGCTTAGTTTTTGTTCAAGCAACAAAAGTTCAGACGTTGAAGAAAAAAACATCGGCATCTAAGGATGCTTTATTTCCAATTCAAGCCTGATACATGTCACCTTGTACATTGGTTTTCAAATGCCTTATAATTAACAGGACGCCATGACGCTTTCCCCCGGTCAAGACCGGTACCCATTTCAGACACCTGGGTAGAGTGAGGTATTGTGCTTCGAATTTTTCTTCTATACCCAACGGAGAAAATCGCCACCCAGCGCCGGAATTCGAACCCTCGATGCCTTCTCAGAAGGGCAGGTCCTTAAGCCACACGGCTATGACGAGCACAGTGAGCACAAGATTGAGACGCACAGTGTCTCAATCTTGTTGTGGGCTCGTAGTTCGATGTGTAATGTTAAGCTGTCACCCTGTGCACTGTAATATAGGTCTTATCTCAACCTATCTGTGAATACGTTGCTCTGAATTGTCATACGGTGTACGGTGGTGTTACTTATGTGGCGCTAGGACATCTGCTCAGTTGAATGTGTATTTAACCCTACTCATTATTATTTTTCAGTTCTCTGAGTAATCATTAATTTTTTAATCTTGAGCCAACTCTTACTGAAACTAATAGTGCCCACTCTTTGTTCATAGTTTCCTCTTGATTTTAGTAGTAGTATTTTTAATTTCGTGCTTATTTCACGTATGTATTGTTCTAATTCATCTTGGTTTTGTTCGTTTTAGAAAATTTGTACTCATGATGAGCCTGATGCTCGAAACGTTTATTTTTCAAAATCCGAGAGTAATAAATTTTTTTAACAATGTTGACTTTGAGAGTAGAAACCTTTGCGTTTTTATTTACGATTCATTAATTGTGTAAATTAAAACGTGGGAAACTGAAGGAATTTTGATAAGCAGGAACTGTGGCTGAGGTAAGTGAATTACATATATCTGCTCAGTCAAGTTCAGTTTCTTTTTTTTCATTAGTTAGGATTCTGTTCTTATGTTCGTGACTCGTTTGTTCAGTTAATAAACTTTATTTCACTTTAAATGTTAATGAACTCTATTCTCAGTTTGTTGAGCTGATAAACTATTTTTCCTACTTTATTAATTAATTTGCATGTTTTTTATTGTCAGAGCGGATGCATTTAGAAGATACTTAGTATTTTGTTTACCAAAATTTGTGTACATCGGTCCAAGTGAAAAATTAAACCAAATTATTTGTTTCAATTATTGAACTTCCTATTTCAACATAATATGCTATTATATCATATTTTATTGTCTTTTATAACTTGTGTCATCAGTTGTATGTTTTTTAAATTTATTAATACTCATAATTGTTGTGCTATTTTGGCCTTTAGGAAGCAGAATATTTTTTATTTTTTTCCAGGTTTGTCGTTTGCTTCCAGCCGATGTGCCAAATCCCTTGGTTTCCCCCCCACGCTCCATTTCTGAGGCTCTCCTAGGCTCTGTGATTTCATTGTTTTCCTGACATTTTCCTCTTTTCCTAACTACTAGTTCTGATTCCGTAGCTCTCTCACCCCTCTGTGAAGTACGCTGATTATCAGTTCACATAAAAATATCCATGAACGGTTCTGTTTACTTCCCTTCATTTTCTTAGAAGTCCTCTGGCAATAGAGAGAACTATTCCCCTTTTCCTAACTCGGCACCCACCAACAATGCTTAAAAATGAAAGAATTAATTAGCTATTATTTCCATCGCAGCTGATGAAGTATAGGTTGAGAAATGGAAAATTTTTGGTTTGGATTTGAAGAAAAATTTAAAATGAGGGACCTCCATGAATGAAAGGTCTTTATTGGAAAGTGAAATAGGTAGATATATCATTATTTCAATAAACACAGTTCAGGTCACGAGGTTATAAAAGGTGCATAGTAAGTTATGGATATTTTCGACTCAATGTTAAAAAGAAAGTGTATACTTCTATGAATAGTTTACTGATGATTCTTCACTTAGACTACTTCTTTTGAAAACAAAAATTTGTAATACCTTTGAAATTTTCTTTACTTCAGGATTGACTGAGTTTTTTCCTAGCATTCTATCAGTCTAGAAACACTGATCGCATTAGATAATTTGTTGTCAACGTAGTGAACACTTAGAAACATTTGGCGTGTTTCATTTTATGCCACAATTTCACACATAAAAATTTTTTTGAATCTTTTCACTTTTCATGATTTACTTATTGATGAAGTTCATTTTTCATGATTTCATACAGAGTATCACTGAAAGTGAATAATTCGTTCCGCACTATTTCTTATTTTCATTCTATTTATAAAATTCTCTATCTGGAAATAAGAATTTCATTTAACGTAATGCCACGACTGAAAAAATATCATTAAATATTTTCCTTAAGAATAACCGCATGATTCGTTATAATTCATATACGTTCAACACGACTAATGAGAAGAATTGCTCATGATCCATAGAATTAAACGCAATCCACGTGAGATGCACGTGAACTTTAACAGAGTAAAGCTCCCATTGAGATACTGCACACCCAGTCTGCCTTTAGCCCGAGGTCCCGAGGTACCGCGTCTTGCAGCCGCGGTTCAAATTTAAGCAACATTGCCCCGCGGTCGATATTGCGTTACGAAGATGCGATCTATGACTAATAGGCCGTGAAATTGAACGCTTCCTTAAGTTCAATTTGCCAGCCCAAGGTGCAGCAAGCGACTGTTCCAATTGCATTGCTTTATGTGAAGATTGCAGACATTTCCTGCTGAGCTGCTACGACCGCCTCGAGCAAAGTTCTCATGCAACGCTTCAAGCTGAGGTCGTGTCTTGGTTCGACTGCAAGGCAAGATTTGTTTCTGTCCACTTGGTAATAAAGTTTGGACGGGATCGATTGAGCGAATAAATCGCATAAACAAAAGACACAACTGCATGACTAACAACAAGACTAACCCTCACGAGGAAAATGAATAATATTTATGAGCTTAATGGAAAAACTCTTTAGAAAACTAGTCGGTAGCGAGCACTCATTTGATCTTCAGAAAATACAGGTTAACCAGATTTTCCTCAAGAGCTATTTTAGAAAGAAAAAAAACACTATTTTTGAGATCTTAATTTTCGACTTGACAATCTTGAAGTGCTACATTGTGTAACAATGGCTCGAGTGTTTTTAGTAGCTGATATTTTAACGACGCTCAGAAGCAAATACGACACAAATATTGCTTAATGTTCTTTTCACCTGAGTGCTGCAAATGTGGATGCTCTGTTGTAGTTTTTTCTTTTATTTACCGTTGCAGAATTATTATGTAATAGCATCATCCCTAACTCAATAATTTCACTAAAATCTTAAATATGTTGCTAAAATTACGTTGGTTCATTAAGTTTAGTCTCTCATTCAATCTCCTGCAGTGATAGGGATACAAGTAGAAATAAATGCAAATCAGAACATGCGTAAGTACAGGTCTGCTGCAAAATAATAATTTTATGGTTAATGAAATAGTCATTTACGATTCCTGTTCTTTGCGCTTTCATGTTATTGTTTGAGTCAACAAAATGCTGAAGTTTTTTACAGAAAGGATTTATTGAATTTTCTTGATGGCGCGGCGTACCCGTTTCGCTCTAAATGAAGCAGCACTTGTCCGAAATGCGTTTCAAGTGGGCTACTGCAGTCTCCTGAGTTGTTTCGGTAAACTGAGTTATCACAGTGAACTGAGTTATTACAAAAACTTCTCCATTGTCTGCTATAAAGGATCATCAAGTGCAGAAACGGGTGACTACATGTAGGTGTTCTTGTAGCTATTGCCATGGTAGAGATATTTGGCTACAGGTAAGTGATTGATAAACGAACGGGCAGAAGCACGAGACTGAAACAGCAATAGTGTCATTAAAGTGCTGTTACCAGTCAGGAGGGCAAGGTATAAGTTGAATCTGAACCTTCAGGTGGAACAAGTTATAAGAAAATTAAGAGACAAATTACACATGATGGTTAGCATTTTGGTACTTTCGAGCATCAAAAAGAAGCAACTAAATGATGAAGAGAAATAAGACAAGTTTTTTTGTACATTGTAGATTATATTCACAAACGTTGAACGGATTCCAAAACATGGAATGAAATTTTTTACCAAGATAAATTCGTAGCACTTCCTGAAGATATTTTAAGTAGCCACGTAAATCCAAAGTTTTCTTTCACCCTTGCACGAAAAATTGCAATGTGCATGATTATCGTCCAAAAATAATGGTATGAGACCAATTTATTTCAGTGATATTAGACAGCTTAATCTGCTACGAAGATGGAACGAAACGCCAAGAGCACGTGTTCGGAGGGAGAATCACAGCATCTCTGCACTCAGTGGGTAAACCCAGTAAATTGCTTCCACAGGAAAGAAGAATGCTATCTGGATCAATTCCAGAAACGGCAGGAATGCTAGGAATGCGGAGGGTAGAAGGTTGCTACGGCAACGTCTCACACTGTCTCAGGTCTTTGATTTCTCTTCCGCCATTTTGAAAATGACTTTCCTTCAGAAGGACCACTAATGAGAACCAAATTATGCTAACTATTATGTGATCTTAGCAGTTTTGTTACAAAACATCTTCCATCTTCTTAAATTCTAAAATATATTCACTCGTCGATTTTCTTTTATTTTTATAACGCGGAAAAATAGCTATTACAATTCTGTTGAAAGTTTCTCCATGATGCACTTACCTTCATGTGAAACTATGAGTTCTGAAAAATTAAATGAATTCAACACATAAATGTGAAATGAAATACTAAGCAATCGTTCTACTGCGCATCATAAACATGGATCACACAGTCATGTACAAAGAAAACATTTGTATTAATCACTATTACAAAGGAAAAATTACACTGCCCTCTGCCACAACCGTTATGACTGCTCTTCTATACGTTTGTTATTACAAGTGTTGTATCGCTCAAAATTAGAACTTCGATTCCCTCATCTGGTACGTATGTAGTGTAGATAAGAAATTACACAGTTAACAAGCCCAACGAAATTTGCTAGATATTAGCACTCCGTTAATATTTACACACCTCGTGTTTAATTTTTGATCACACACACTCCACGTTAGAAATTGTAATGGATGCTACATAGATTAAAGCTTTTTCTCACATTGGGTCCTTCAAAATTGCCTCCATCTTCCGACTACTTGGGTTACGTCGTTGTTACATCACTGATTTGCGAAGTCTAAAGCAAGCATGGAAAAAAGGGTGTTTATGAAGGGTGAAGGTGTTTATGATGATCATTTTTCCTCAACGGTTGCGTTAATGAACAAAATTTCCGTTATTACACCCCATACGTTCTCCAGATTATGACAAAATTGATGTCATAGAAAATATCAGTATATTGAGCTTTTTCGTTGCCGGGCCCCAGTTCTAGAACTAACTCTGACGCGTTCCGCCAGCCTAAAACGTGATGTCGTTGAGATGACAAAGGTCGATGTACACCCCATATGATCATGATTTTACAATTTTAGGATCTGTTCGAAATGTGACGAAATTTAAAATTTTTGAATCTCTTTTCGAACATCAGATCAAATTTAATCTTGATGATATACAGAGTGCTCGTCCTTTGGTCAACTGTTGCTTCAGGGAGCTCGTTGATATAATTATGTTTCCATTGCATTCCCCTGTGCTAGAAGCAATTTTCTCCTACCTTGTGTCTTGCTCTTATGAAATGATAGTCTTTTTTGCATTACCATAATACAAACATCTTTCGACTTGTATGATCGTGTGTGCATTAATCTATTCAATGCTAGTACAAATCACTGCATATTTTGCCAAGTTTTGCAGATTTTAGTGAGGCCCAAGGTTACATTTCAATCTCACTCTTCAAATTCTCAACTGAATAGAATTGAAAATAAAAATGGTGGCTGTCAACTCATGTGCTCGAATGATCACTCATCTCCAAAATCAATTTTGAACACTGTCAGCACATTCAGTCCTCGATAGTTCGCACTCGTTATTTTTTTTTTTGCAAACAACAGACGTTCCGTACAATTCTGCACGAATAATAAGTTCTCGGGGGATCTGCAACTACGTAAATTTATTTTCTTCGGTTCATGAGCCAAAGTTAGTTGAGAAATGATTTTACGACTTTCGCAACACTTTAGTCATCTTCTGTTTCGATGTACTCTGATTTTTCTCTAGGAGCCCCTAAAAAAACGCTCACAGCAAAAGGGTTGTCCCTTGTTCGGTCGGTCAAAAAACCGGTCTCTCACATCAAAAGGGTTGTGCTGCCTCCGCAGCAATTTGAAAATTTAAACCTTCGGGCCACGCTAGAACCATTCGACAAGCGAGCTCGCTTCCGGAACCGCTCGCTTCCGGGCCTTACAGGTATTTAACCTCGGCGAGCTGTGCAGATGAGAACCTTTTCGGCATAGTATATAGACTCCAGAGATGGAAATTTTAATATCCAGTGTTAAATATTAAATGATGTAGGCAAAATTGTTCCACTGTGTCTAGAAATGCATTCTGTATTATGCATCCAGCTAGTGAGTGACAGTGAATAAAGAGATCTAGTGAGAGCTAGAAGACTTCAAGTGCTGGTGTGCTGTAATAAATGCTGTCACACTATTGTTTGCTCCCGCAATTTTAGTTTTATTGGTGATTCTTCATTCGCGGTGTCAATTTTATATAACTCTCTGCTAACAGTTTTATACAATGTTCTAACATTTAATTCGGATTTGATCTGTGTTGATCAGTGTTGTAAGACTCTCTTTCTATCTGTCAGTCATATTTATTTAATTAGATTGTTGAGCCTCATTTGATCTGTGATTGGCAGGGCTATTTAACTATTTTGGCAACACCTTCTGCTGTTTTCATGGGTTAGATTGTTAATCTAATTTTATCTACGCTAACTGTGTTGTATAGCTCCTTGCAGTCATCCACAGCTATTTTTTTGGTGTGATTCAGGACTATAGAGCTATGTAATTCCTTACTGGACTTGCTATGAGTGAATGTTTGAATACTGAATACCAGTCTTAATAGTGTGATGTACTTAACTATTTTTGATTTTGTAATTTTGATTGTTCACTTGACTGTGGGATATGTTAGATCTCCTAGCTGATTATGCGTGTCTTAAAAGACTGTGTTCATTTATGGAAATATTCTTTACTGTGGAACCGTTGTAGAACAATCGTTTTCATGTTTTTGACTTAGGTTGACTATTTTGTGCCACTATTTTTAGAACGGAAATTTTATATAATTCATGCCATAATAAAATGTATTTTCTCCGAGTCCCTCGATTGGAATGCTAGTTTATACTGACTAGTTTACGCTGATATTTGCGCACATGCTTACTTGTGTATATGTGTACGTGTGCACGCTGTGCGTGCGTAGATGGGTGAATGTGTATGTGTCACTACGTAATACTTCATTTCACTTCATTATTGTAATGCATTTATAAAATATAAATGTATTTATTTGTTGCGCGATCACCCACATATGATAAATAAGACGCTTATCAACCAATGATCTTTCCGATACAATATTTAATTACACATCGTCACAATATTTCATTAGAAATTGTAGGTAGGAACACATTCTGAAAAAGTTGTCACTAATTTCCTTTGCTCATTTTCCTACGTTTCAGAACATCGCACAGCATTTTTATAGAACGCGTATGTATTGTGATTGCCTCGATGCATAGACATGTTTTTGTGTATGCTCACGTGTTAGGTGTATGTATGTGCGTAGGAATGTATGTGCATGTATATGTGTATTTTTTTAAATGTATATGTGCACACATGTGTGTACTAAACTGACAACTATCCTTTTAACTAGAGATAATGATCTTCTTTCTGTTCACTCTCAACTTGTAACATTACCTAACTCGTCATCTCTTTATTATTGTAAAGCATTCACGTAAAAAACCAAACATTTGTTGTGTGATCATCCATTTACATTTAAATAGAATGCTTATAAACTAATGACCGTTAGGTTAAAATGATTTAATTAGAAAAACATAACTTGCAATTTTCGTGGTCCTCATGTTCATGTATATATATATATTTATTATTTTCATGCTTCCTTGAAATGACGTTTTTAAACATCGGCCGAATCAAGCGATTCATGTATTATTTCCTGACGTCAAAAATTGCAAAGTTTTATGTCAGGTATATGTAAACTGTCGAAAGTGTTTTCACCCCCCAATGAAAATGCATCGTCCATGAAATTGTGTTATCTCTTATAATTATTATTACATGTATCATCAAATGTAGATTAAGCAAGATTAGGAGTACATTGCCCTCAATCATTTCTTTTCGACAAGTGACATGGGTATTATAACACTCGTGTGTGTGTGTATCACCTAAGTGTATTAGCTTTAAGGTATTTTAAAAACCAATGATGGTACTTTTGTACCGTCTCTATTGGAAATGAACTTTTTTTCTTTTTCATTTCCTTTAGGTAATTGATTAACCCGAACTGATGTGTCTAAATGTACCCTCCTGTTCAAATATTGCCAGCCTTTTTAGATGTTTTATGTAATATGTATTAAATGACGCTGCTGAGTTACCAGACCTTATGACTGGTCATGTTGAGTCAGAGACAATTTGAGTCACCGAGCATGGCTTCTTTAGGAATAGCCGTGTAACTCGAACTCGGCTCCTTCCATGATTTAGACATCAATGTGTAGAATACTACCTTCCATTGGGTATTTCTAAGTGTGTCATTAGGTTGACTGATTAGATCTGAATTAGGTTGCTCACATGAAAAAATGGACTGAGACTCACCTATAATATGTGCGCTGACTGAGCTGCAGAAGTGGCACCCGTGTTCACTTGAGATAGGTTTTGCTCGTGCCAATGATGCAGTTCAGTCCAGACTTTGAGTCACCATCTTCAATTTATGATTTGTACTCTGCATCATCTTTGAATTTGCCAACCTCTAAAAACAGTATATTTTGTATTATTATTGTGCTAACAAGACTTTTCTCATTCAGGAAAATTTATTAAATACAATAAAGGCGACCTCTGGCAAGGAACTGCACCGGTGGAATTCTTGTCCCTGAAACTTTCCCCACCTCTTCAGTCAAAGCTGCCACAAGGGTCAAGGTTTCCTTCCTCACCTTGAAATAAGCCGTCTTAGCCATCTAATCTACAACGTGCAATTATTTTCATGAATGGTTCAGATGATGCCTATACCAGTTGCAATACAGACATCCCTATTGAATTGTATTTTATTAATTGCTGAAATGTGTGTCCCACAAGCTTTCCATTTTGTTGGCCTTTGACGAAAAATCTACGACAATAATCATACTTCATAAAAAAGGTTGACCCTCTCGGACAATTTATATTGTTAATAATTCCTGACAAACACTAGCCATAAGAACTTCCACTTGAAGAAGTGGATTCAAAGCTAACACAGGAAAAAGTCATTAGAATTGGAAAAACCTGTCAAAAATTTTTAAACTTTCAGTCTGTAATGTGTAATTTCTCACGGCCCAGAAGCGTGATAATCGCTAAATAAACATATACTTTGTTGTGTGTAAGCTTCAAATTTTCTAATACATACTGTTCATAATGACAAATACTAAAGAAATCTAATTTGTAAATAATTTTGTCCGCAGTTTTTTTTGACAGTCATGCATAATTACTGAAAGCTATTCATTTTGTTTAGAATATTTCAGCCCAGCGTGTGAGTAGCGCATCAATGCAGTAGCTTGTGAAAATTTTCCTCTGTTTTATTGACATATTATTACTATCTAAAATAACAATTAATGTTTCCGGCCAGGTTCCTCTCAACTTTAAATTGGCCAACTCTCAGTATTGCTGTGAATTACTTCCTAACTCATTTTTGAAAGTTCCATTTTACGGCTGATGATGAATGCCTCTATGCATATTGTGTGTAATGCATATATTTAGAATGAAAAATTGAAACACATATTAATGCTCGGTTTCATAGTTGTTGAAAACTTGACTTACTTGGCCAGGAACAGAGGAGTGTAATGTAAAGTTAAATTGATGCGTTTCGTTCTTGGTCAGTGATTGTTTAATATATTTCATGTTCAACTGTGTTGAGTTATGGCCGTTAAAGAACGTGTTATAATTTTGTTTTTATACGATTGTACATGGAGGGTCAAATAAATGTTCCTTATGCTGATCAGCACATAAGGATCCTTCCACCATGGATGTACAGGTGGTGCAAGAATAAAATTCCGCGATGCTAATATTTCAATAAAGTCGTGAATTACACCGAAATTTGGGTAGTTAATCATGTTGATTTATATAACTAAGGATTCAGTGTTAATTTCTCAAATATCACACTCGTTTTTAAATTTTTATTTCTTTGGTAGATATATTTCAATAATCGGGGTAGAACGAGGATTTCCCAGTAAAGAAAAGCTATGCAGTTTAGAAACAGATTTAAATCTCAAAAATTTATCTGTGTTTCAGACAACAAATTTTCTTAAATCTTGTTAAAAGTAGTGTTTAATTGTGTTTAACGTTATAATTAAGCAAAAATTTATCCGAAATGGCTCGTTTTTCTCTTACCGATGATGAGGAGTTTATTAAATTCCAAATGATGGATTGTCCAACCAAGATATTGGTACATGACGCAAATGTGTTAATAAACTGTGCGGTTGACTGTGGTAAGGCATCAAAACACCTGCAGTGTTCGAGACAGTCCAAAATCTGGTCTCCTTAAAGTTAATTCACACTAGGAAGATTGCGCTATAAAGATCTGCAACTTCAGAAGCTGATTTGAAACTGCTTCTCGGGTAGATTAAGTGTGTGGTCTCGTTGAAAAGTGTTCTGTTTCAAGAATTATGAATAGATTAAATGAATTTAGTTTAAGCAGTAGCATTGTAAGACGGAAAACGATGATCTCGGTGAAGCACAGAAAACACCTTTGGGAATTCGTTGGAAGTCATAAAGATTTTGACGCATCCTACTGGCAGAGGGTGTTTCTGGCAATGAAGGCAAATTCAATAGGCTAGGCAACGATGAAAGGCAATATGTTTGACGAATGAAAGTTGAGAAATTTCATTCCAGGTTTTCAGTTCCAACATATCAAGGGGTTGGACTTTCTCTCATGATATGAGGAGTCAGTGCTGATGGTCCAAGGCCTGTCGTTCGGCCGCAAGGTCGAATTAATTCTACCAAATACAATGACATGTTAGCTGAGCATTTTGTGCACTGTTAAGTTGATAATTTGAAAGAGAATCTCATCTTCTTGGAAGAATGCTCCCATACACAAAGCGGCCAATGTCAAGAGATTCCTCTGGGAACGTAGCATTTCATGTTTTGGTCGGCCTCCCAAGTCACCAGAACTCGAGAACGTATGGTACCTTATCAAGCAAGAGTTACTCAAAGACACTTCCAATAATATAAATGAACTTGGACTAAAGTCAAACTTTGACCAAAATTCCCTCTCGAGCATACTGTCGGGGACTAATCGGAGAAAGGCCAAATTCAAAAATCAGAAAGTTTATGCTACCAAATACTGACATGTTAATGTTTTTTGAACACAATTTCTTGCTAAAACTTATTTAGATAGCATTTTTGCGACATGCTGAGTTTATTTTTAGCGTGTTGATTTCGTGTTCTTATTAAAACTAACGAGAGAATACCAGCATAATTAAATTGAAAAAAATGAACAACAGTGCTAAAAATAAGAGAAAATGACGCTGAACTGATTCGTACATAGCTTATTAAGATCAACTAACTTAAATTATGAGTAGTTTACGAGTGGTTAAAAAATTAGCACTGCGTAGTTTCTTTTTAGCGCCACTGTACTTCACGCTGTTAATATTGCCCTTCTATTGCATCAACATTTTAGCTTAATACCATGAATTTTTGAACCGTCTCCAACATTTTTATGGGCCAAGGCATGACCTCATTTGTGCAGTGGTGGGCACGATAACGAAAAAACGTTATCGCGATAACCGATAAATCGATAACGAAAACCTTATCGGCAATAACCGATAAACGATAATTGGCGAAAAATTTATCGCCGATAATCCGATAAATCGATAAATCAAAAATTCCGATACTAGCGATAACGATATTGGTATTTTATATAAAAAACAGTTCGAAATGTTTTTTTTGATAGTATCCGTCACATTAGTAACTATTAAACCACCAATCATAGTTCTAACTCTCAAAAACACAACACAAAAGACAAAACTAATGAAGATCAGCACTCGACGCCACGTTCACACTATACATACATTCAACGCGATCCAGCCAACAACACACAAGTACGCACACGTTTCACCACCCGGCCCCGCCGACTGTCGACCACCAGGGTTGCCAGATGTCCCAGTCCACATGAGGCCACACTTTTGATCAAAAAGGCCACAAAAGAGGCCAACCTTATTACACCATAACACGTACATCCTACACGTATAGTTCCTGTCCCGAACTCGTCCCGCCCC
>JACJUY010004578.1:20021-34468 GCA_014220935.1 Platorchestia sp. MABIK | reverse complement strand
TACCTTTATAGTAACTGAATGGGTTTATCAACGGACATCTATTTCCGTTTTGCCATGCACGAAAACATTAGTATCCGTGGCACAACTCAGTCGAGAGAGTTGTCAGCTAATTTTTCGCCCGTCAGTCAGAGAGAGCATTAAGACAAAAGTTAGTTTTTTCTTGGTCAATGTCGAAAACATTTTTCAAAGCACGGAGAGAATATTACAAAAAAACATATCCTTGCACAGTTACACACGGACAATTAAGAATAAAAGTTATTTTCTAAGTTATTCGTGAAAGAAATCGAAAGTTAACTAGAATTCTGAATTATTGCTCTAAATCCGAAGCCAACTCCAAAAAATCGAATAAATATTAATTTCTCAATAAAGATACCTATATATCACCACGAATTCCCATGCTAGCGAATTCGCAATTTAAAATTTAAGCTTTGAAATTGATACTACGAGTGGCTGTTGCATACGACATAGACTTCAGTCAATGCTGGCTCTTCGGATCCTCCATTTCATAAGACCTCTATTCCCCGCCTAAACATTTTGCTCGCGATTGGTAAGGTTCAATTCTTGCGTCAGAATATCACACAAATTTGCGATGTAGGGTATCAAGCTACGGTGTGGTTGCAGGGAAAGGAGAATGCGGAGGGCCATCTTTTGCACAGAACAGGAGTGGAACTTAAACAGGAGTGCCGTAATGTAGGGTGTCCAATGTCCAGGTAACGTTAGCTGATGGATATCATTTGACGACGAAGTCAATTGTGGTCAATGATAACTGAGCGTTGTCATTCTTTTTTTTCTAGGAAAAAATACAACAAACTATCACAGGAATATACCTGATCGATGCAGGTCATAAATTTAATGTTAAGTTTGTATTTTACACGGGTCTCATCTCAGAATTTTCTAAATCATCAAAAATTTGTGCTTAAATAACTGTAGTGTTCTTAAATAGTCTCACATTTCCTTTTTGATAAGACCTTGAAATTAAAAAAAAATGAAATGATAGTCACCGATCGAAGCATAAAACGATTTTTTCCGAGTTGTGGGAGCTATTGAGTTACAGGATGAAGAGAAAATATATTCGTAAAAACTTTGCCTTAGTATCTGACAAGATTTGTTGGAACGGTGTCCGAATTAAATAGTTTCAGGCTCAAATAGCATTATTGTCTTCATACTCAAACGAAGTGGAAGAAGATAGATGACAGGGATTAATAGGTTTCAAACTGGATTGGACTTGAATATAGTGTTTTATTTATTTTCAAATTTCTAAAATTGGCAGTACGCCATATTCAGTGATTGAAAGTAATAGCTTCAAATAAGCTCCTGCTTGTCAAGATACGACCCATTTAATCTGGGATAACATTGCTTACCTCACCAAGAATTCGGCGATAAACGTCTTTACAATACACCATATTAATGTCAGCTAATGATTGTCAACCTACGAAACTTTGTATTAGTATATCATATATATAACAAAATAGGAGTGAAGTTCATTCCGTTATAATAACACCTAACGGTAATAAAGTGTTGGGTCGTCCATAATTTATAGGGCATTAAACTTCTGGCTTTCGCCGAACAAATACAGGGTGGCGGAGACCAAACATACTTTATAATGGGCCTGGCTTGTGGCGGAGGGTTGGAGGAGGGTTGCCTCACCCATGATTCTGTAGCCTGGTGGGAAGTTTAGTTACCATGCCGCGTTGGAGTGTTCAGAATCGTTCAGTTACTGTGGAGACTTTTTTCCGCAGCAATGAGTGTTTTGCGGCCACGTGGCGCGCCTTCAGGACACATTTCAACCTTGATTCTCGTGCACCTCTCCCAAACAACTGCTCGATTTCCAAGTGGGTTTAGCATTTTCGTTAACATGGTAATGTTCCAAAAAAAAACTCTACACGTGTTCCAAATGTTGTGACAACCCGAGAATGTGAATCGTGTCTGAGTGTCCGTCGAAGCAAATCCAAGTCGTTCAACGAGACGTCGTTGAACAGTTAGAATCCAAGCAGTTAGAATTTCACGTCTGAGCCTTCATACGATCATGAAAAAAGATTTAAAGTTTCATTCCTACAAGATTGTTCTCGTCCAGAAGCTCCTTCCGACTGACGCCGTTCAACGTCTACAATTTAGTGAACATATGTTGAACGTTCTACAGGATGACTCTGCAATGATCATCATGTAAGAAGAAGCACATTTCCATCTGGATGGCAATGTGAATACGCAAAATTGCCGATATTGGTCAACGGAAAACCCAAGAGAATTGCACCAACAACCTCAACATAATGAAAAGGTTACAGTGTGATTTGCTATGTCAATGGTTGGGATAACTGGGCTGTATTTTTTTGAAGATGAACGTGGACAGGCGGTGACGGGGACTTCAGAGCGAGATGTGGCTATGCTTAAGGGATTTTTTCTTTCCTACTTGGATAAAAATGAATGGGACATTCTGAATACATAGTTTCAACAGGATGGAGCCACGGCTTATTCTTCGAGTTTCAATGAATGAATGTCCGTGAAACATTCGAGAGACGCCTAATATCCAGAACTGGTGACATTCCGGGGCCACCCCGCTCGCCCAATCTTAGCCCCTGCAACTTCTTCTTATAGAGGTACTTGAAATTCAAACTGTACCTTGGGAAACTAAGAACTATTCCAGAAATTAAAAAAAAAACATATCACTTGAAGTGGCAGCGATTCCGATTACAATGTTAGAAGATGCGATGAGAAACTTTAACGATCGTCTGCAGGAATGCATCGGTGTAGGACCTCATTTATCAGTAATAATTTTTCACAATCATTTGTAGTCTATGTAATAATAAAACTTCCCCTCGTTAGCCACAAGTTGTCTTTTATTTCTCTAATATCTCTAAAATTCATTATACAGCACCCCATTTCATATATGGTTATTTGGTCTTCGCCACACATACGATTTCAAAAGTTTTTTTCACTTACAGAATTTTCAGGCCATGGGGTTCTCCTGATTTCTTTTTGAAGTAATTTTAGAGCTTGTAAAATCTCAATATCTCAACATTAAATCTGAAGATTTTCGGTGAGACATGTTTGCTTGAGCTAAATTGATTTACGAGGAGGCCAAAGTTAAAGTAAAGATTTTGTTTATCGTCAGAAAGGTGTAGTCATGTTAAGTGTATTTCATTTGGCTGAAACAGCAATCTTTTTGCTGTTTTGCCTTGCATCTAGGAAACTTTAAACTCAGTCATTAGTTTGTTCGATTTGTATGAAATCCATACTGATCAAGGGAATATTGTTCAAATTCATAAGTTGAAGAAATCGACAGAATACTTTCTACAGCCCAAATGCAGAGAATAATCGATGCTGCTGTTTTCTCTGTTTTAAAGAGGCACGAGTAAATTTAGTTGACAGAGGCAACGTTGAAAACAATATTAGTTCTGGACAAAGTTTTCTGTGACATTTGTGTCTGATGAACTTCCAAAAACGGGCATCAAAACGAAATTCTACAACAACTTCGGTCATTTCAGTTTCTTATACGAAAGAAAAAACAAATTTTTCTAATGAACGCAATGGTGTTGCAATACATGGGGTAACTTCCCTTAACACAGGATAAGAAAATCAGTGGGAACGTATTCGCGTTTGACGAATATTTTCTGACGATAATGTTCGTATCATTGAGAGGTGATGATCGGATTGAGATTTAAATTCAAATTTTCATAAGCTAATGTCCTGATAACGTGGCTATTATGCTAAAAGGTATGTCAAAATGACACAATTGTGGTGAACAAATACTTCCTATCACAGTCTCGTAACATGAATATATTTTACTGAAATTTCACATAGTAGTCCTATAGAAGGATAGACTAAATATTTTATTAAAATAAATTGATTTTTCGGATGAATGATCACTTTTCACATTTTTCGTTCATCTCGGAGGTATTTTCTTCGCGAACACGAACGCTGATCAGTTTCTGAATACTACTTCACTCTTTAAAATCTCATTTGTCTCTTGCCTATGCTTCTGTTCTGCAGACTTAGAAAACAATCTTGCGCTATTTTTGCCGTGAAAGCGCGAAAAGGTCAGAGAACAGGGAGCTTTGGTAGCGTAAGCAAATTGTGGCTCCATAAGCATAATAAGATCAAAGCTGAGCTCCGGGGGCAGCTCGTGGAACGACAAATCTTTAAGACTTCAGGATCATTCCCGCTGCTGAAACAACAGGTTTTATCAGGAGGAAGGGAGACAAAGAAAAAGACATTCGTTATTGCTTCTGCGTGGATAAAATAATTTATTAGGCAATTGTACTATCAACATGGGTAAAACACCTTTCAAGAATTAATCTATCAAGCTTTTGGGTAAAACACTACTCATCTTCAGTTTCTAGAAAAAAATATATTACTCATGCTAAAAGGGAGATACGAAACGAATTCTGAGTATTTGTAAAGTAAATGTGATAGAAAAAGTACTAACCTTCAATCATTGAAAGGTTGTAAAGTTTTCATATCATTCAAAGATAAATTAATGCAACGAATTTGTGTATTTTCTAGTAATCTGATATTTTACCCAATGCAATGACTTAGGATTTTAAAATTGTTTTTACAGATTTGGTCATTGACTGAGGGAGTGGTATTAAATTGTGCTCCAGATATCCTATCGATACAAGCAGAAAACTTTCTATGCTCTGCTATACGCGTCACAAAATGGCGACCCAATTAAAAATAACCGCCGTATAAAATATTATTTAATAACAAGTACAATCTCACTATACCAAAGTTTAACCTGAATTAAACCTTAAGAATTAAAAGTGAAAAACTAGGCTGCACCCGGTTAGTACAGCACTTACACGTTTTTGCAGCGCCTACTCGCTGCCAGTCGGCGCTGGAGTGTCCATTCTTGGCACGGTATTGACCTGGATCGCCTTGCCAAAGCCTGACTCGTAGCTCTGATGCTGGAGCGCGAGGCGAAATGCCCTGACTGCGCTGTCCAGTTCCGTTCCGGTGCAACAGAAAAGTAAGTTGCACTCGGCCGCTTGCAAAGCGAGCGTCAAAAATCTTGCCTTACCCCCTTTTTTTCCATCCAGCGTTAGGCAAGCAAAAAGGGAGGGAAGAAAGGTGGAGTATTTTTTCAAAACGCAGAAAAATTCAAAGATCGACATCAAAGATTTAATTCGCTTTTAAGTGTTCCGTGAAAGATAGACCAAGAAGTGCAATAAGTAACTTTCACTATGACCTTAATTACTTTAGACTTATTCAATGGTTGATAAATTTGTTCGAACCATCCTAACAAGAATGACAAATGGCAATACGATCGTTCAATGAAGTATTCAAGTTGAGTATTCCTTTATCTCAATGGGAATGACTGTGTGGCGCTTCAGTTCTCACCAAACCGCTTATCAAAGTAAATTAACGATTTGATGAGAGAGGTAGTCCTTTCTTCTCATATTTTAAGACACGAAAATAACAAAGTAAAAATTCAAAATAAAAATTGTCTAGAAAATTCCATTTAATATTTTGCTAGAATATTTTATTGTAAAAATCATCTCTCATTCTTGGATTATTACGGGTTCTCGTATCGCACCCAAGAAACGGAAGCGACAAGCAGCAATGAAAAGACCAAGTTTCTTGAGGTCAGTTGATCCCGAAACGTATCTAGGTAACCTCAAGCGGCAATTCCAGCATGAAATGAGGATCAATGGAAAAAATCCAGTCTCTCTTATTCTCTTAAATGAACAATAGAGGTCGAAATGCATTGACAACGTGTGAAGTGCAACTAATCAGTTGGTCCCGGCGCAGCAGCTATAGGTGAGAAAGAAAAGATAATGTAGGTAATAAATTTCACACATTGACTCAATCGAATTAACTGACAATTGCTCCCAGACTTTAGTACTGAAAGCGCATTACTAGAAATATTAATCAACCGAAGTTACGAGCAAAGTTACATACTCTGATCAGTCAACGCAAACAATGGCATGCAGAATGCTCAAGTTATTGATGAATTTTTGCCATAGACACACTGCGTTAATATACTGTCAAATTGGAAAATAAAATTAACTAAATTTCCTCTGAGCTAACACGGTGATAAATGTATGCTCACTAATTTAGTAGTGAATAATTTCTACGGTTGTGTTTCACGAAACACAGACACCTGAAATTTTGTGACCGTCAGTGTCCGGTGATTTCAGGACACATGTGAGTTTTACTAAAATTTACAAATAAATGAGTAATAGAAGACTGGAGCAATGGTTTCCGGAGTAAAATAATGGTTTCACCATTCATTTCGATAGGCTATTTTTAAAAACAGTGCAATGATGAGAAAATCTGTTTTGGTAATGTATTTGCACAGTTCACTGTGAATAATGAAGTTTGGAGTTTGCCTAAAGTTCTTAAGTTCTTTGGAACTTGAGTTCTTAACATTGCCCAAAGTTCTTAAGTAACAATTTCAAATTTGAAGGAAAATCATTAACCCAAGCAAAAATGTATGGGGGGATTATCAAAAAGGAAGATAACGGGAAGCGAAAAGGGAAGAGATGATGCCCGATTAACAAGCTTCCAAGCTGCAATGATTAGGATTTGCGGACACGGCATAAAAAGAGGGTTTGCGAAGTTCTTAGGACAGCTAGACCATAGTTCAACTCGGGGAATTGCAAATACTTTATCATCTACTCTAGACAACATAAAACATTGCAGACCTAGTTTGGCTGGTGTTTGTGACGCCCATCTGGCTTTTTTCTCAGTTAAAACTTGAAAACCTTTCATTGTAAGACGCTACTAGGATAATTTAGACCTGCAATGTTTTACAAAATGTAATGTTTAAAATTTAATGGAAAAATGTAATGTTTAAAATGTAATGTAAAAATGCAATGTCTTACGGACACAACCCGGTCAAAAAGTTTATCGCAATTTGGAGAAATATGGACTTCATGAAAAATAATCCAAGAGGAAATTTTGAAAGTCTACCCATCACATTGCTGACAGTTTTTATTTTATGAAGCATAGAAACGACAAGATGTTGTAGACAATCTGAAGGAATATTTCCAAGGTACGAGCAAGCGTTGAGAAAGATCTTCCAACATAGAAGTAAGATGTACTGAGGCTCGCCGCTCCCTCTTCAGTCAATCCCGCTAATTTTCGATACGGTTTAAATAAGAAATCATTGGAGACTATCCCATTTGAGGAAATGTCCCCAGTGATCTTTGAAGCGATCTTGCACTACATGAGATCAATGGAGTGCGAGCGTTGTAGTCTTTAGAAAATACCAGAATCATCTGAGCAACGAATTCCACAGACGAGTGTACTTGGCCACCTAAGATGTTTAAATTATGATGAGATTTCATTCTGCTGCTCTGCAAGATGACTGAGCCTAATTCTGAACATACGAAGCTTCTTGAGATCACTATGATGCTTCGGGAGCCTGTATTGTGTGAGCGGTGTATGAAGGGTCCAAAGCATTATGGGCTTTCTGTCTCACTACAACTCTGTCATCTATCATATAAGGAACACAGTAAACCTCGATTCATCTGACCCCAAGACATGTTGCCATCGCTCTACGGTCTTTAAGGCTATATAGTCTTAATGGTCTTTGGCAAATTGATTTCTGGTTTCATTAGCATTACTTCTGACGGTTTCTTATGGCAAAGCAACTCCTTGTACCCATTCCTTTCAGTTCTTGGCGTTTGGTGTAAGACACGAACAGAATGCTTTTAAGGCGTTAGTCGAATTTGTTAGTCAAGTGATGGATAGTTCTCCACCAGTTCGCCATCACAAATCGCTCCAGAGAACGTTTGTCGTGAGCATTCAGAATTGTAGCTGTCGCTCTGAAGCATTGAAAACTGTGCTTTACTTTTTTTCCACTAAAAAATTTTTTTACAGTCTCAAGTTCTACATTCATCGTTTGAGACACTTCTGTGATAGATTTCCCAGCCCGGTGACAACTTACAACTTTCCTTTCTGACCGGATGTTTTTGTTATCGCCTCTTTTCCGGTAGAATTATTCATGCAAGTCGCATCTAATAGAGCCTTTGCAATGCTGACTAGCAGTGACACTGCATGCAATTTAGGGTTTCTAACGACTTTTTCTTCAATTATTTTTCGTGAGGATCCTTGTAAATTTTTTAAAATGATGTCTACATTTTACACAAATACGAAAACTTATTGGCTAGCCTCTCTTATGCAATAGAGTACCCAATAATCAAACTAGGGATTAGTTCGTGCCAACAGTGGGATTTTGGTCCGTCGAGTTCAAGTTTCTTAAGATATTTAAATTCAAAAGCGAAAAAAATGCTTATAAAATTAGTTTTTTTATTGAAAAAATCAAAATTAAAAAACCCATCATCAGTTCTGTAAGATAAAAAGTATGATCTATTCAACGCAAGCATAAAAGCACGATCAGTAATAAATTTCAGAATAAACAGAAAAAGACCACTATGAATAACTATCTGAAGGGGATCCGAGCTGAACATGTTGTCGAAAATCGGTTTCTCCTTTAAAAATATGCAAAAATTTTTAAAAAACGCCAAATTTTTAAAACATATGGTCAAAATTATCGAAAAAACCGTCAATTATATTAAAATCATCATTACGAAAACTTGCACTGCACTTTTTGGCATGACTGCGTATTGCTGAATGAGGGGGATGAGCGGGCAAGTTACCGGTAAGAAAATTCTTTCTGCGGTCCTCTGCCACTCGTGCTTAAATATTGTGTGACGTCATTCCGACGTATACTGATGCGCTCTGCGCACGACTATGTTTATAGACAACAGAAGAGCGCAGACACCCGGGAACTGAGTCCTAGGTCCGAAAAAATGAACCAATATATACTTTCCTAACCAGTACGACACGTTATCTCACTTTAGGAAAATGATTACAGAATAAAGACTTCACGTGTCACATTGGTTAGTAAAGTAAATATCGGTTCCTTTTTTCGGCACAGAGACTCAATTCTCGGGCTTATGCTCTCTTCTGTTGTCTAAAAATATAGTGATGCGCAGTGCGCAATGGCGTACGTCGTAATGAGATAAAATTTTATAAGGCTAAAATATTGGAGAAATATTTCATGCAAGACCAACACTCTCGCTTAAACGGTAAAATACTTCACAAACAATAGATGTGAAGTCCTAGTCCACATTATTTCATGAGTAGGCTCGCAGGTACACAGATTTAGGACTATAATTTTCAATTCATTTGTTTTACGCTTTTGGATGACGACCTCTGGGGATCACAGAATAGTCTTCTAATTCAAAAAATTATTGAATTATTCAAATGAATTTATTGACTTAATTCTTCAAGTAATTCATTTTCAATGTACATGATATTAATCACACACGTATCAGCGATGCAGGATGGCTGTAAATGATGGAAAATTTTTATAATTTCCCACTGACTGAAACTTTTCTACACCTCGTATTGAAGAGGTAGCGGCACATGATAAGGAACATCCACTCAAGACTGCCTCAACAATTTCAAATAGAAAGGGTGAGTATCGAAACGTATGTATTTAAATCCAATAAAAATTTAGCATTGAGCTGTTGAGCAGCAGTTTCGTGCTGGTAATGGACTCATTTTCACTGAGATGGGTACGCGTCTTGGAAATCTAAGTGTCATCAAGAATAAAACCACAAAAAACGGAATAACATTCATTTTTTCTAAAAAAAGGGGCATTCAGACTAGCGCTAGTTTCGACACTTCATTTTCAATGAATGCTCTGAAAGTAAGATTAAAAATTTGTAAAAATTGACATTTCAATAATTGCTATATTTATACAGCCTATATAATGAACAATTGACAGGCACTTTGATCACAATTAAGACCGGGTTTCTGCTTAAAAATGTACAATGATTCTAAAATCCGGAGATCGCTACCACACGTTGAATCCAAAATTGAAAAATCATCTACAGAGAAAATATGGTTGGTGTTTTCACAGTGAAGTCTAGGCGCAGACTGAGACGGAGTTGATAGCGGCCTATTCGTTCTAAATGATTTGCCCAGATGTTGGTAAAATCTAATCTTAGACTGTTTCAGAGTGCTCCCTATGTAGGAACTCTGGCAAGTTCCACACTGATTTTTATATATAATACTAAAGAGCAACTCTTTCGGCAGTCTGTCTTTATACTGGAAAAATGTTTTCATTTGGAAACTGTTGCGAAAAACAAACTTAAAATCAAGTTGGGGATGAAATTTCCTCAAATTCCTAGTTAAATAGTTAAATATTGTTTTAGTTCATCAGAAGTTGGCCCAATAAACGGAAGAGATACATATAAAGCACACTTGGAAACTGTAGCTACCGGGACCTTTGGCTTATCGAAAATTTTTTTTAGAAACGTTTTAAGAGTATAGTCAAAAATATATTGAGGGTATCCATTAGTAGAAAAAAATGTTTTCAAATAATTTAGCTCGTCGCAAAACTTATGATAGTTTGATGACAAGTGAAAGGCTCTGACAGACTGCCGAAAGAGTTGCTCTTTAGTATTATATATAAATATCAGTGTGGAACTTGCCAGAGTTCCTACATAGGGAGCACTCTGAAACAGTCTAAGATTAGATTTTACCAACATCTGGGCAAATCATTTAGAACGAATAGGCCGCTAGCAACTCCGTCTCAGTCTGCGCCTAGACTTCACTGTGAAAACACCAACCATATTTTCTCTGTAGATGATTTTTCAATTTTGGATTCAACGTGTGGTAGCGATCTCCGGATTTTATAATCATTGTACATTTTTAAGCAGAAACCCGGTCTTAATTGTGATCAAAGTGCCTGTCAATTGTTCATTATATAGGCTGTATAAATATAGCAATTATTGAAATGTCAATTTTTACATATTTTTGATCTTACTTTCAGAGCATTCATTGAAAATGAAGTGTCGAAACTAGCGCTAGTCGGAATGCCCCTTTTTTAGAAAAAATGAGTTTTATTCCGTTTTTTGTGGTTTTAGACTCATTTTATATCACTTCTTAACTTTTCTAATTTCTCAGCCTGACGAAATTGTTCCAGTTCTTAACGTGATAAAATAAAGAAAATAACTCTTCGTTTTTTGTTTTAACACAGGTGACGCTATAAAATTTTTAATTACTTATGGTTCATTTAGAATGCGAATTTTCGATGCCACTAACATCATCCTCAGCCTAAAATTTTACGGAAAAAATTTTACAGTCACGTGGAAGAAAATGTAAATCTCGTGGTGTACTTGTAGATCTTGCGATGTACTCAAGGTATACCACACGCAATAGAAATGCGGAAAATCACAGTACAAGAGGACTAGATAGGCAAACTTTGTATTGCAGGAATATGAAATCATAAGAAGATAACATAAATTACACAATTTCTATTTGTTCACAGCTCCGGAGATAGACGCTCAATTAATAGACCATCGTGCAGATGTTTCTGCCTTTTAAGTCCTTTCGAAAACTTCCAACCCAAAAAATCAGTTGTATTTTCATTGAGCGCAAGTATAATATTGTAAGTGATAAATTAATTGAGCAATCATTACTGCAAATAAATAATACAAGCATATGTTGCATTAAATTTCTTCCTTTAAACAATAAGTAGCTAATGTTTTCAAAACCCGAATTTTTATCTAAAAAATTCAAAGATGAAAAAGTGTTCATTTGGCTATTTTCTACTTAGTGAGCAATTTTTTACCTCTTGTTTTGAAACATCTGTATGACATCTGTATGACATGACTCATATCAAGTGCAGGATTTTTGTCATAGATAATTGTTATTAACTAGTAACGGTTTAACTCGTAAAATTTCCGAATGAAAATTTATCCCCTTGCTGCACACTCCATTTGCTCTATTTGCAAGTATGAATAACACCCTAGCTGATACAAAGGAAAATCTTTTTTGTGGAGCAAATTAAGAATGAAAGAAATGGAGAAGAAGTACTTTTAAAACATTAACTTTGAACGTTTCGAGCCTTGGCTCATTCTCAACAAAAAGTCTGCAAATAAAATAGTAGACATGTCAGTACACTCAAAATTACACAAGCCCTTAATATACCCACGAAGAAAAAAAAATAATAGTAATTAATCGGTTGACAACAAAATGCAGAGTGCATACCCTCTGAAAATAGAGAACCGATCAATTATAAATTCAGAAGAAAAACTGAGGAAACTGGTCGCAGAGTTTGCTAGAGTGTACGAAAGGCGTAAACTGAGGGTAAATGTAAATAAAAGCAAGGTGATGAGATGTTCAAGAGGGGAAGTGTTTGGAACATTGTATGTTAGGATGAATGGTGAAGTGTTAGAGGAGGTAGGGCATTTTAGGTACCTCGGGTCGGACGTGGCTGTGAAGGATATGGAAGTAGAAGTGAGGCATTGAGTGAGTGAAGGCTGCAAGACATTGGGTGCAATAAGGAAAGTTTTTGAGTGCAGGAATTTGAGCTAAGAGGGGGCGGTTTGAAAGCTTAATTGTGCCAGTTTTTCTGTATGGAGCAGAGTCTTGGGGCTTGAGAGCAGCTGAGAGGAAGAAGCTGGATGTGTTTGAATGAAGTGTTTGAGGAGCATGTATGGAGTAACAAGAAGAGACAGGATCAGGAATGAGTTGGTTAGGGGGCAGACGGGTGTTGTCAAAAAGATGAGCAGGTGGGTGGATGAAAGAGTGCTTGGATGGTTTGGCATGTTGAAAGGATGAATGTTGAGCGGCTGGTAAAAAATATTTATACTTCGAAAGTGAGTGGTATTATAGTGCGAGGTAGGCCACGGATGAGTTGGATGGATGGGGTGAAACGTGCTTTGTCTGAGAGAGGTCTGACTGTGGACGTTACGAGAGGGATGGCTGCGGACAGAAGTGAGTGGAAGCAGTGCACAAGGAGGTAATGTTATTTTTTAACGCTGTCACTGGACGCCTGCCCGCGTGTAATGGGGTTGACCTGTCTTGTGCGAGGGGAGGGCTGCACTCTATGAAGCGGTCGGGGTAAATCAGCTATGGCTGTCGGGCCTGACTGGAAGATGGTTGTGCTGGGCTGCTACTGATGCGAGCAGGTCTGGTGCGGCCGGTGCTGCCTCTCTCGCCTCCTAGTGACTAAGAGTGACTAAGAGTGATTGATTGTGGCCTGCTGTCGGCTACCCTCCCGTAGGGAGGAGAAGCCTGGCTTATGCATGTATGTATGTATGTAAGATGGCCTTACATAAATACATCAAACCTAGCCATCTAACATATAGCTAAACCAGTCGTGGTGTGAAGGGCGGTCATGCCAAGATAAAAAAAAAGCAATCACGAGAAAGTTGGTTGTCAGCCGAGATACCAGGAGTGAAACTACCACAATAAGGCAGGTCATCAGTCCTGAATTCCTCTGAAAAGGCACTAAAACGCGACCCGACACAATAGAGTTAAGCACAAAATCCCATGAATCTAAGGTTCCATACCATCCGCTGCTGATGATGTAGTTAAGGGTGCTTGTGACTCTGACTGACGAGATAGGCAAAGAAAAATTATCCTTCTTGTATATTACGAACTCACATGAAAACGTTTCTGTGACTGATCTCGTCCCGTCTGTGTAAAATGCTTGAAAGTTTGTTGTATTCAGGAGTCGAATTCCTCACCGATAATGATCATGAGGGCCATTTTTTCCGAAAATGGTGTCGAATGTTTAAAGTCAGTTATAACTGACGAGATAGGCTTGGGAAACTAATTTTTCTCTTTATTAAGTAATCACACACACGTATTACATCATCACACACGTATTACACAGAAGCTGCAGGTGACGAAAAGTTAGCGAACAGTCTCACTCCTCATAATTTTTTCTTGTAAGCAGTACTGAAGCTTTCAACCTATTTTTCTTCTTCATGTCTGTGCAATGGAAGATTTGTGTTCGTTGAACCACAAGGTATTCACAAAACAAAACGCAACTGTGACTGATCTCGACACATCAGTGTAATATGCTTGAAAGCTTTTCCTATCCAAGAGTCGGCGAACCCCTCACTGATAATGATCCTGACGGCCGCTAGTTCCACAAATGGTGCCGAATGTTTAAAGTCAGCTATAACTCACGCAATCAACGTTCTGCTGGACATATTCAAATGTCTACGACGAACTTCCAAACAGATTCGAAAAACCGAGTTAACTTTAGTGATTGCATCCAAAGCTATATTTTCAAAGCCTCTTAAAATAAAACTGCATGCAATTTACTTTACGGCTGTTCACAATTTTTTTTCGCATCATTATTAATGTTTCGCCCAATAATTTTTAAAATAAATAGTTTTCACGTTTTCTCTTTAACTCGAACTTGTTAAATATTCTTTAGGAAATCGACGTTTGAATCAGATCGTTTCCCCAATATAGCTTGAGTTAAGGTTGAACTTTGTCTACGCTTGTGGTAAAATTAGAGCAATGAGTTTTTCCCATGCAGTGATGCAACTGAGAGCAGAGCCTAACAGCAATAAAACAACCTTCAAACAAACAAACACTAAAATCAGACAAACATAGTTTTGCGCGCATGTAGATAAGTTTACTGCCGAACAAACTAACAAATAATATGTAAAAATACGCTTTCAGCTTAA